>JALGBA010003334.1:0-15737 GCA_023970755.1 Azemiops feae | reverse complement strand
TAATAATAATAATAATAATAATAATAATAAAGTTGGAAGGGACCTTGGAGGTCATCTAGTCCAACCCCCTGCTCAGGCAGGAAACCCTACACCATTTCAGACAAATGGCTGTCCAGTCTCTTCTTAAAAACTTCCAGTGTTGAAGCATTCACAGCTTCTGGAGGCAGGTTGTTCCACTGGTTAATTGTTCTAAATGTCAGGAAATTTCTCCTTAGTTCCAGGTTGCTTCTCTCCTTGACTAGTTTCCATCCGTTGCTTCTTGTCCTGCCTTCAGGTGCTTTGGAGAATAGCTTGACTCCTTCTTCTTTGGGGCAACCCCTGAGATACTGGAAGGCTGCTATCATGTCTTCCCTACTCCTTCTCTTCATTAAACTAGACATACCCAATTCCAGCAACCGTTCCTTGTATGTTTTAGCCTCCAGTCCCCTAATCATCTTTGTTGCTCTTCTCTGCACTCTTTCTAGAGTCTCAACGTCTTTTTTACATTGTGGTGACCAAAACTGGATGCAGTATTCCAAGTGTGGCCTTACCAAGGCATTGTAAAGTGGTATTAACACCTCACGTGATCTTGATTCTATCCCTCTGTTCATGCAGCCTAGCACTGTGTTGGCTTTTTTGGCAGCTGCAGCACACGGCCGGCTCCTATCTAAGTGGTTGTCCACTAGGATGGGTCATTTTATTTACGATTGCAATTTTTTTTTTAGATCACAAAAAGCTAAACTTCGTTTGTTTTAATCCAGAAGCTCTGTAGAATGTGGGGGAGATCTGTTTCTCCATTTGCAAGACCTTCTCCATCTTGCCTGCTGCATCCTGCGCTTCGGATCTTCCAAGGGAGAAAAAAAAATGGCATGAAGGACTCATGAGAACTGAACTCTAGACGAATGCGAAGAAACCAATATCAATGTGCCCTATTTATTGTATTTGTGTTTGACATGAATAAGAAAGGGGAGAGAATGTAACCTTATCACACTCTTTTCTCTATCTTAAACCAATTGGTGTCTGTATGGAGATTCTCGAGTCAGTGACACCTTTGTTAAGTGTGCTTTGCCCCCATTTTACGACCTCCCTTGCCACCATTGTTAACCGAATCAGTGCAGTTGTTTAGTTAGTAGCACACTTGTTAAGCGAATCTGGCGTCCCCCGTTGATTTTGCTTGTCAGAAAGTCGCCAAAGGGGATCACACGACCCCGGAACACGGCAACCATCATAAATGGGAGTCAGTTGCTAAGCGTCCAAATTTCAATCACATGACCATGAGGACCCTGCAGTGGTTGTGTGAAAGACAGTCATGTCACTTTTTTCAGTGCCGTTGTAACTTCAAAGAGTTGCTCAATGAACCGGGTGGACTATCTGTAGTAGTTTGAAGTCAGCCAAATGTACTTTTACCCAGTGGTGGAATTCAGATACCTGAACAACCGGTTCTCTTATTGGATGCAGGCCTGGGCCTCCGAGGCCTAGAACGGACTTCTGGAAGTGGCATCCATGCACTTCCGGTGGGCCGTTCTAGCCCTGGGAGGCCTCCTCCAGACCTCTGAGGCCTAGAACAGACTTCTGGAAGTGGCATCCATGCACTTCCGGTGGGCCGTTCTAGGCCTGGGAGGCCTCCTTAAAGCCTCCCAGGCTTAGACTGGACTTCTGGAAGCCAGCCGGTTCTCCGAAGGCAGCAAAGTTTAGCTACCGGTTCTACCGAACCAGTGCGAACTGGCTGAATCCCAGCACTGCTTTTATCTTTTACAGACTTTGAAATGCCAAGGATAGGCAAAGAATGCCATAATGGTGTCCGTATCCCTTTCCAATCTTGCAGAGTACCAAGAATCAGGGCCCACCCTCGACCCATCAAAGGTCCTGGGGCCATAATTATCCCTCCATCTCCATTCTACATAGGGAAAATGAAATAAATTACCATCGCCTTCCCCCCATTTGCAATTCTATTATCAGTTGAGTGCGTTCGTTTGGTCACTGGCTCAGGAAAAAAATATCCGAGGAGCTGTTCCGGGAGGAAGCTTCCAGGCTGCAATGTCACTCTTCATTCGCATTCAAAAACCCGTGAATAATAAAAAAAATAAAATACAAATTTACTTATTTATTTAATGTATAAGGTCACCCATCTCACTAGGAACGATCCTGGGCAATGTGCAACCATCAGACAAAACAGCAATACATTAAAGTCTTATTACATATTAAAAAAAAAAATCATTATGAAAAGTTTAAAATTTCACTAAATTCAAATACACAGAGATTCTTTGTTTGTTTGTTTGTTCTTTTTTAATCCACATAACTTTGCAGAATCCTATTCGGGACCCCAGGTTGAAAAATCAACTAGGAATTATCTCCTCTTTTTTTTTCCCCCTCTGGGCATGAAATTTAATATTTTGATGCCTGTCTAATAATATAATGTACCATACAAAAAGTCACTTATGAGAAAGAGCTGAGAAATGCAATAAATATATAGACAGACTCATACAGAGGTGATAGAGATAGGAGAGAGAGAGAGAGAGAGAGAGAGAGAGAGAGAGAGAATAATAATAATAATAATAATAATAATAATAATAATAATAATAATAATAATAATAATAATAATAATAATAATAATAATAATAATAATAAGAAATAATAGAATAAATAATAATAATAATAATAATAATAATAATAAATAATAAAAAACTAAAATAATAATAATAATAATAATAATAATAATAATAATAATAATAATAATAATAATAATAATAATAATAATAATAATAATAAAGTTGGAAGGGACCTTGGAGGTCATCTAGTCCAACCCCCTGATCAGACAGGAAACCCTATACCATTTCGGACAAATGGCTGTCCAGTCTCTTCTTAAAAACTTCCAGTGTTGGAGCATTCACCGATATGGAAATGGAGTTTCATATATGTATGTTTGTTTGTGTGTGTGTCTGTGTGTACGGAAATATGCAAATACCCTCAACAAGGGGGAAAAAAACCAAAATAATCCGCTATACTTTTGTCACCACTCTCACTCCAGAATAAGAAATCAGGAAATAAACGTAGATAAGCTTCTTAATGCTTCCACAATTAATAGATCCGCTTTAAAAGGAAAAAGAAAAACAATTCACTGTAAAGCAGAAAGGTGTCAGGAAGAAACCATTATTCATGGCTAATTACATTTTTTTCTTTTTCTTTTTTTGAAGATGATGGCAATGGTTGAGTTTTTGCTAGTATTGATGAAGGAAATCTCCCCAGAGAAATCACTTGCAAAGGTTACCAAGGATATGAATTAATACGAAGCATGTGTGAGGTCCACGCATACAATGGAACGAGTAAAGGAGTACTAACACAGTGAAGGTCATTACAAACGGCTGACTGAGTAGCATAAATTACCAATTGTAGAAATTCAAACAAGCCATGAATCTGTCTGATGTTGAATTGCCATCAGGAAGACATGATGTGATATCCACCGGTAAGATACATTCAAAGAATCATTTGTAGCAAAACCCTGAACAAATTTACTTGCAAGTGACTTCCTAGTAGTGTGTTCAACAGGAAGGAGTCCATGTATATTGCTGAATATGTCATTTATCCCCCAAATTTAATAGTGAAATAATAATGCTGGACATATTTTTTTTTTTGGTCCTGTCTTAGATTTCTTGGAGATACTCAGCTCGTGTTTTGAATTTCCTCCAAGTAATGACGTTCGTGTCCTGTTATCTGAAAAAACTGATATTTTCCTTGTTGGTTGTTTGTTTGTTTCTCTTTTGGAACACTTTAGTGGTCAAAAATAAATGAATGAAATTGAAATCAGGTTACCCTTTTTGGCAAGAGTTCAAGCCACTTCAGCCTTGATGGCATCCACTGGATGATGATTCAAGTAAGAGAAGTTCAGCCTTTAAGAGAAGAAGCACTGCAGAGAAGTTCTGAATGGGACAGGAATTATGAAAGAAAAATTCCTGACATATGGAGAAAGGTGGATTTATTTACCCATCGTAGACAAAAATGTCACATGGAATGGACTATAAAATCATGACGATCCTGCTCAACTATTACCTAAGTGTTCAATCCAACTTGGTCTTTTAGAGGGAGTGCAGAGAAGAGCAACAAAGATGATTAGGGGACTGGAGGCTAAAACATATAAGGAACGGTTGGTGGAATTGGGTATGTCTAGTTTAATGAAGAGAAGGACGAGGGGGGACATGATAGCCAATGTTGCAATATCTCAGGGGTTGCCCCAAAGAAGAGGGGGTCAACCTATTCTCCAAAGCTCTTGAGGGCAGCACAAGAAGCAACAGATGGAAACTAATCAAGGAGAGGAGCAACCTAGAACTAAGAAGAAATTTCCTGATAGAACAATTAATGAGTGGAACAACTTGCCTCCAGAAGTTGTGAATGCTCCAACACTGGAAGTTTTTAAGAAGAGATTGGACAACCATTTGTCTGAAATGATATAGGGTTTCCTGCCTGAGCATGGGGTTGGACTAGAAGATCTCCAAAGTCCCTTCGAACTCTGTTATTCTATTCTATTCTATTCTATTCTATTCTATTCTATTCTATTCTATTCTATTCTATTCTACTCTACTCTACTCTACTCTACTCTACTCTACTCTACTCTACTCTACTCTACTCTACTCTACTCTACTCTACTCTACTCTACTCTACTCTATTCTATTCTTTGTTCCAACATGAAAAGCCCCCACAAGCAACTTAATTTGACCAGATTCTGAAAGGAACTTCATCAAATCCCCACTTTGGTTTTGATGGGAAAGTCAGATTCTGTAAACCGTGCTGATGTAAGACTATAATAAAGATTTGACTTAATACTTAGGATTCTGCACCATCTTCACCATCAGTTTAATTACCAGATGTTTGCAATTCATGTATTTGTTACAGCAAACACAGTAGATTACTTGATCATGCAAAGTATTCCTTGCTTCCAGATGAAGGAGTGCTTTTGAGACTCATCCACCTTCACCCATGAAATGCATTCTTATTTGGCTTCATCAGTAAACACAGATGCTGGGTTAAAATAATTTGATCAATTTTCCGTGTGGAAGAGTAACAGAAATGGAAGATGGCAGCCTATCTGCCTCATCTCTTAATACAGTACCAAGAGTTATAAATTCCAAAGCATAATGTTTGACATGAAGCTGTCATGGAAGCAATAGATTCATTATAAAAAATGCTAGAGGTGCATATATCTCATTGACTGTTTATCATTAACTGCATGGAGAGCTGATAGGAAACGTCTGGCTATAATTTATATTTCTGATGACTCTCAAATCTATTACTCACTTTCCCCCAATTTTATAGCAGCTCTGGATTGAGAAGAAAAAAATTGAACACTAAGCACAGATTTTAGACTATTTTTTATATTATTATTCTATATTATCTGGAGGTGCCATATTGAGTGAGCCTTCCCTCACCAACAGACCTCTGCTGACAGTCTGTTTCAAAAGTGAAGGGTGTTTTTCAAAAATAAAAATAGGATGAAGGCAGAGAATGGGGAAAGAACCTCATTCTGTTTACCGAACGTCTAAAACACAATAAATTAAATGGGATGCTTAATAGTTAAATTAAAAGTAGAATTTAAACATAGAAGTCATAGACCCCCCAATTACACATTCCAGACCATAACCCTAGGATATAACCCTGTGCAAGGCTCTTCTCCTTATGACTGAGATGCTCAGCTGAAGCCAAGGGACCTTCTATCCTGACTAGCTTGGCTGGGATCCAAGTGACCGAGGAGATCCCTGAAGTTAAAGTTAGAATGCCACAGTTCCCTGACATGGCTTTGCAACCGTTTTTGGAAGAGGAAAGGAAATTAGGAGCAATTTGTAGGGTCTCAGTTCAACATCGGGTAGCTGCCTGGAGTTCAACTCATTACTTGATATTAAGGCACACTGGTTTTAGTGGGACTGGATCCAGCTATTGTGCCTTTGAGCAAAGCATTGGAAGCCAACTAGATCAATTGAATGAATTCCTGTAGCATAACATTCATACTCTGATCTTTTGGCACCAAATTATAGTCGGGCTCGGCTTGCTTGTCTTTCAGATATAAAGACAAAACCTTTGCCTTGGGATGTTAGGGTAAAGTAAGCAAAGTAAGTAAAGTAAAAAATTAAAAAAAAAAAGCAAAAAGTGATAATAAGAATAGAATAGAATAGAATAGAATAGAATAGAATAGAATAGAATAGAATAGAATAGAATAGAATAGAATAGAATAGAACGGGATGGGATGGAAGGGGATGGGAGAGGAGAGGAGAGGAGAGGGGAGGGGAGGGGAGAGGAGAGGAGAGGAGAGGAGAGGAGAGGAGAAGAGAGAAGAGAAGAGAAGAGAAGAGAAGAAGAGAAAGAGAAGAAGAGAAGAGAAGAGAAGAGAAGAGAAGAGAAGAGAAGAGAAGAGAAGAGAAGAGAAGAGAAGAGAAGAGAAGAGAAGAGAAGAGAAGAGAAGAGAAGAGAAGAGACCATTCTGGAGGACCTATCCCTGGAAAAAAAACACAGCCATGTCCTTTCAGCTAGCATTCCCAACCTAGGGAACTTCCAGATAGGTGGACTTTAATTTTCAAGGTTTCCTTACCAGCAAAGACCATTTCTAAACATTATACAGACTGTCTTTTGCTCTTACAAATAAAATAAAACAAAATACACATTTCCAACCTTGGGTGAGATCCAAGAGGGGAAAAGATCATGGCAGGAATATGATTTAATCAAAAGCCAGCAGAAGATCTAATACAGTTATAAAACTTTTCTTATGGCTAGTGGGGGACTCGGGGCTGCCTTTCCCTTTTGCGAGAATCTATCACTGTCATAAAAATAGATTTTTCCAGCAAGAGGAAGCCTATTAGTGGGATAATCATATATCTTTTGATCACAAAATCAGCGAGAGGACCCTGTGTTCTTACAGCTGGTTTCAGCTGTGGCGAGAGTTCAGGTAGGGAATGTGGTTAAATTGGCAAGGCACGTTAAACTGCTGAAAGCATCAGGAGAGGAGAAGGAGAGAAAAAATTGCAGCTTCAGTTTTCCAACAGAAGTTCATTTTTCCTGCAACAATAGGAGGAAAAAAGGTTTCAGTTCTGATCAATGGAAGAAAAGACACGTTATTGCTCCAATCTAGATAACGGAATGAACGAATAAATATATTATGGAGATCTAAATGAAGGAACGTGTATAAATATGTATCAAAAATATGGTGTGATAATTCAAGGTAGACCTACTGATGTCTAGAGTTTGGGTGTCTGACCCATCGTAACCCCATGGACAACATTCCTCCAGGCCTTCCTGTCCTCTACCATCTTCTGGAGTCCATTTAAGCTCACGCCTACTGCTTCAGTGACTCCATCCAGACACCTCATTCTCTGTCGTCCCCTTCTTGTATTGCCCTCAATCTTTCCCAGCATTAGGCTCTTCTCCAGTGAGTCCTTCCTTCTCGTTAGGTGGCCAAAGTACTTTGAGTTTCAACTTCAGGATCTGGCCTTCTAAGGAGCAGTCAGGGTTGATCTCCTCTAGGACTGACCGGTTTGATCGCCTTGCAGTCCAGGGGACTCACAGGAGTCTTCTCCAGCACCATAGTTCAAAGGCCTCAATTCTTTGGCGCTCAGCCTTTCTTATGGTCCAACTTTCACAGCCATACATTGCAACTGGGAAAACCATGGCCTTGACTATACACACTTTTGTTGGCAGGGTGACGTCTCTGCTTTTTAGTATGCTGTCGAGATTCGCCATAGCTTTCCTCCCCAGGAGCAAGCATCTTTTAATTTCTTGGCTGCAGTCCCCATCTGCAGTGATCTTGGAGCCCAGGAAGATAAAATCTGTCGCTACCTCCATTTCTTCCCCATCTATTTGCCAGGAATTGAGAGGGCCGGATGCCATGATCTTGTAGCCGATTGACTACTACTAAGGAATTTCAAACCTTGTAGGGCGTTATGACAAGTGCCTCCATTGGAATGGCGATTATGTCAAAAAGTAATGTAATATTGTCATTTTCTAATGTGCATAATAAAAGTTCTGCATCTGCGGTTGTCTGTCGTTGATAACCAAAGGGAGGCTTATTTCCGAATTGCCCTCCTATATATATCCATCAATTTGCAATAGATGTGCTGACTGCGTGAACTAGCTTTCACTCTTCAAAGCCCAAAAATTATAAAATCCATGTAAGGCCACAACATTTAAAAATAAAAAAAAACCGTCTCATATTTCAAAGGGGGGAAATGGAAATGAGTAGATTAATTAAAAGTAACAGCAACTGTAAGGGATGAATTCCTGCTCAGGGCTGTATCGCTGCGGCTTTACGCCATGCCCGATGAATCCTTCTTATTTGCCATCAGCACACCAGCTTGAGTTCGGGGAGGGAACCTCTAATCTGAAAGTAAATAGCAGACCGGTCAGGAAATCAAAAGATAAATTTTTGAAAAGGTCACGCAATTCAAGCAAAGTGCTAAGTTTCATGCAGGGTATACAGCATTAAGAAAGGTTGGTATTTTATTGTTGGGGAAAGATTGTAACGGAAACAGGAGCTGACATAACTTTCCTTTCTTCTCCTGCCGCGGACGGTGTCAAAAATGAAAAGAGACAGGACCGTGCCGTACTCAGATTATTGTTTTCACATTTAGAGGCCTTTGTCATCGTTTCGAAGGTTGCAGCTATCTTGGTTTTTTTCAGTTTTCTGACCTGTTTTGAGCCCGTTCCAATATCACTCCTAATTCAGGAGATTGTGAAAGGAGCATTTGCCATCTTTTCTGCTGGTTTCCACCTGTATGGAAATAAATGCACGGTATGCTGGGGCCTATAAGTCTTACGAAAGATCAACATACTTCGTCCCAATTGAAACCAAAAGGTCACTCAAGCAAACTCTGCAGGCAACGCCAAGCTAGATGGCTAAATGGCCTTTCCTAACCGGCAAATGTCTTAATAGACATTTAGGGGAGTGGGTGCCGTGGTAGAAGTTGGTGACGTTAGCCTGTAAAACTTTGGAAAAGTGAAAGATACAGTACTTTAGCCTCTGTTGTTGCCTTAAGGATCAAGGTTTGAAGGAAGGGATCCTTCTTCTCAAAAAAGAAAATCCAGAAAGAAGTTGCTGAGATGCTGAAAAGCCATAGAAAGATGTTGACACTATAGAACAGGGGTCTTCAAACTTGGCCCTTTTATGACTTGTGGACTTCAACTCCCAGAATCCCTCAGCCAGGCATACGTGCCTGGCTGAGGAATTCTGGGAGTTGAAGTCCACAAGTCATAAAAGGGCCAAGTTTGAAGACCCCTGCCATAGAAAGAGTACAGAGAAGAGAAACCAAGATGATAAAGGGTCTGGAGGTTAAATCGTACGAGGAACAGCTAAGGAAACTAGTCATGTCGAAGAGAAGGATTAGGGGTGACATGATAGCAAGTTGTTCCACTGATTAATTGTCCTCACTGTCAGGAAGTTTCTCCTTAATTCCAGATTGCTTCTCTCCTTGATTAGTTTCCAACCATTGTTTCTTGTCCTGCCTTCAGGTGCTTTGGAGAATAGGCTGACCTTCTATCATTTCAGACAAATGGTTGTCCAATCTCTTTTTTAAAACTTCCACAACTTTTGGAGGCAGGTTGTTCTATCTGTTGTTAATTGTTCTGTCAGTAAATTTCTTCTTAGTTCTAGGTTGCTCCTCTCCTTGATTAGTTTCCATCCATTGCTGCTTGTCCTGACCTCAAGAGCTTTGGAGAATAGCTTGAATCCCTCTTCTTTGTGGTAACTCCTTAGATATTGGAACACTGCTATCATGTCACCCCTCGTCCTTCTTTTCATTAAACTAGAGATACCCAATTCCAGCAACCGTTCCTTATATGTTTTAGCCTCCAGTCCCCTGATCATCTTTGTTGCTCTTCTCTGCACTCTTTCCAGAGTCTCAACATCTTTTTTACATCGTGGTGACCAAAACTGGATGCAGTATTCCAAGTGTGGCCTTACCAAGGCATTGTAAAGTGGTATTAACACTTCACGTGATCTTGATTCTATCCCTCAGTATGGGTGTCTGTTTTCTGGCTTTCTGATGTCATTCCAATAAAAGAGACTCTGAAGATAATGTGCATCACAAAATAGATCCCTGTAGATCCCAAAGGTATAACTGCTCAATTTATGCCTACAGTACAGGTAAATAAAGAGTTAACAGCAAACAGTAATAACAATGGTCATAATAATGGAGGCAATCTCATATAAAGATCTTGAGTAGCTACAGATTGAAGAATGAATTGAATAAGTACTGCACTTTGCCAGCATCAAAATCTCATTTAATTCCCATCATTTGGTTTGACACTGTTGCCAGAGATTAATCATGTTCTAAGCATGTCTGCTTTGGAGATATATTCCTCTGCCAATACCGTGACTTAGAACTGGAATGAATAAAAACAGCACTGTCTGTTTAATCTCAGCTACTCGTTAGGAGTAGCAACATCCAAGGAAATTTGTAAGCAAAGGAAATTAAAGCCTACTAATACGTGAACGGTCTTAAATTATCATCGTTCCACAGAGCCAGGCTGGGCAATGTTTCAATGTGATTGCAAAGAAAGGCCTTCAGTAGGTGCAGAATGCAAATGCAGCTCCTGTCTGTGTCTCATTAAAGCAGCCACATCTGCATCCAGGACTTCATGGTCACTGCACGGAGGCTTTGCAGTGTTGAGGGTTTTGCAACAAAATTGTCAAGAAGGAACTGGATATCTGCCTTTGTACCTCTTTGCCTTAGATCAGGGGTGTCAAACTCAATTTCATTGAGGGCCGCATCAGCATTGCGGTTGTCCTTGGGGGGCCGGGTAGGTGTGGCCAGGGTGGGCGTGGCTGGGTGGGTGTGGCCTACTGGGCGGGCATGGCCAGCTCTACATCGTTCGCGTCAAGGGTGCCTGTGGGGGCCTGGGCAGGAGTGGGACAGATCTGAAGGTCTCTGGCAGAAGGGGGTGGGACCAGGGCAAGCACCAAGGCATGGTCCACTGGAAGAGCCTGCTGAAACCCCTCCCCCGGAGCCCATCAAGCCGGATATGTGAAGTAGGCAAGGGCCATTTGCTGGCCACTTCCAGGCGATGGTGCATTTCTTCATTCCTCACAAAGGGTGACACCTCCCCAGCGTGCACCCAGGGGGCGGGGCCAACACGGCAGGGGCCGGTCCCTTGCTGTTTCCAGACGGCCTGTGGAGCTAAGACTGAATGCATTTCAGCATAGATGGCCACCACAAAATTGTACATTGGCTCCCAGGTGGTCTGGGCCGGGGCCAAGGCAGCGGGGGCCATTCCCTCACTGTTTCCAGAATGGCTTCGCGGGCCACATGAAACCACGGGCCGCATCCGGCCCCCGGGCCTTGTGTTTGACATGTCTGCCTTAGATGCATATTAAATAGAACTGTATCCCTGTGTAATGTTTGAGAATGCAATACAGAATTAAATAAGCATTTATTTCCACCACTAAAGGTGACTTTGGTGGGACACCTGTGTAGAGTAGGAAGTTCTTTTTAATCATCAATCCAAAACCTTAGGAAATAGATACTCCTTACTCTTGAGATGGACACATTACTATCTGTTATAAACAAATACTCTTTAATCTTGATTCTTGGCAAGACTAGGTGAAATATTCCAAGCAACAATGCAGGCTTGTTCTTGGCAAAGCCTACTGAGATGAAATCAACAAAGACAGGTGTCAACACGTGGTCCAGAGTCTATTTAAGTCTATATACTGACTAGTAGTACTCCTATGTATAGTATATCTTCTCGTGAGATGGAATTTCAATCCAGCCCTAAGTGAGGGGGGGGGCTGCATATTTGGTCTAGTTTGGTCTAGTGGTTAAGGCATCAGAGTACAAAGCAGGACACTTTGAGTTTGCCATGAAAGCCAGTTGGGTGACCAGTTGGGCCAGTCCCTCTCTCACTTTCTCAGCCCAACCCACCTCAGAGAATTATTTTTGTGGAGAAAATAGGAGGCAGAAGATGTATTGGGTTGTTTGTAAAAATAATAAAGGTGGGACACATATAGATGATAGACAGGGAGAGAGAGAGAGAGAGAGAGAGAGAGAGAGAATACTGTATATACAGACAGAGAGAGAATATAGAAAATATACTGTATATATAGAGAACGAGAGAAAGACAGAGACAGAGAGGCAGAGATAGAGAGGTAGAATATAGATGAGAGAGAGAGACAACATAGATGATAGATAAATGATAGATAGATTAGATAAATGGCTAGATAGATAGATAGATAGATAGATAGATAGATAGATAGATAGATAGATAGATAGATAGATAGATAGATAGATAGATAGATAGATAGATAGATAGATAGATAGATAGATAGATAGATAGAGATGGAGAGATGGAGAGATGGAGAGATAGATGATAGGTAGGATAGGTAGATAGATAGGTAGATAGCTAGGTAGATAGATAGGTAGATAGATAGACAGATAGACAGTAGAAGGACAGACAGACAGACAGACAGAAGACAGACAGACAGAACAGGACAGACAGGACAGAAAGACAGACAGACAGGCAGCAGGCAGGGCAGGCAGGCAGCAGGCAGGAGACAGACCGAAGACAGAGAGTAGAGAGGCAGCAGAGAGAGAGAGCAGGCAGACAGACAGAAGACGGCAGACGGCGTCAGGCAGGCAGGCAGGCAGGCAGGCAGGCAGGCAGACAGACAGAGAGAGAGAGGCAGGCAGACAGACAGACAGACAGACAGATGATAAGAGAGAGAGAGAGAGAGACAGACAGACAGACAGAGAGAGAGGCAGGCAGGCAGACAGACAGACAGACAGATGATAAGAGAGAGAGAGAGAAAGAGAGAGAGAGAGATAGACAGACAGACAGACAGACAGACAGACATATATAACTGGGTTTAAAGGGGACTGCCCATCGTCATCTCTTTGGGGTTCCCTAACTGACAGAAGAAGTGTAAGATCTATTTTTCTTTCTTTGTCTTATTGTATTTTATCATATTCTTTGATGGCTCCCTTGTGTTGTTGTGTCATCATCTTATGCTGTCTCAAAAAAAGGCCTTAGGTTCTCAGACTGGTGTGGCGGTGCTTTCCCAAACCCAAAGAACTCCTGATCCAAGACAGAGCAATGCAGACTCCCTTGTAATTGTGTCCTGGAAAGAGACACGGCTGATTTAATGAGTCACAACAGGGCCTGTTTAGTATGCAGTCCCGAGGTCTCTCTTCACATTTAGCTTGCTTGTTTTTAATACCGCGATATTAAAACATGAGCATGCAGATCAAAAGGAATGGCTTTTTTCCTAAAACAAACGCCATACCTATAAAAGAAAACCCAAATCCTTTTGTATGAATTTGATATAGATACATCAAATAACATGTTCAGGACTGTGCAGAACGTGGAGGCCTGGCATTTATGGAGTCGATTTCTGACTTTTGTTTGCTCAAGTGATTGAAGGTTGCATTTATCTCATCTCCGGTTTAAAGCAATCATCTACATTTTGACTGTCCTCTCAGGAAGAAATATGAATCTTAAAATTACAACTTCTGTGGATTTCCAGAGACAAAAAAAATCTCCTCCGTTTGTTCACTGTTTAAAGGTGCAAGGATACTTCTTGAAGTCTGGAGGAATGTTTAAAAAGATGGGAAGGACCAAAATAAAGAGAAAATAATAGATTTTTTTTAAAAAAACTAGCATAATCAATACAGGAGAGAATTTTGCTCATGTTAAATGATGGAGTCAGTCTTCTCTCTAGGATTCCTTATATGAAAAGCCTGTTGGTAGAATAGAATCTTATACAATTTCAGAAAAAAATGGCTGTCTAGTCTCTTCTTAAAAATCTCCAGTGATGAAGCACTCAGAGCTTCTGAAGGCAAAGCAGTTCCACTGGTTAAGTACTCTCACTGTTAGGAAATTTCTCCTTAGTTAAGTCAGATCTCTCCTTGATTATCACATCATGCAAGAATTGCCTTAGAAATTGGAGTGGAATCATGAAAGAGCTTTGACCGTGTTTTATTTCCACGGTTCTCCAAATATTGGAAATTTCTCCTTATTTCTCGATCGGATCTCGTCTTGAGTATCAAATCATGCAAGAATTGTCTTATAAGGTTGACTCAGCCTTTCATCCTTCCGAGGTCGGTAAAATGAGGGGCCAAATTGTTGGGGGCAATATATGCTGACTCTGTAAACTACTCAGAGAGGGGGTGTAAAGCACTGTGAAGCGGTATATAAGTTTAAGTGCTAATGCTATTGCTACAAAAAACATTCCCACTGCCAGGAGTTCGATCCTGACCAGCTCAAGGTTGACTCAACCTTCCATCCTTCCCAGGTAGGTAAAATGAGGACCCAGATCATTGGGGGGCAAAAGGCTGACTCTGTAAACTGCTTAGAGAGGGCTGTAAAGCACTGTGAAGCGGTATATAAGTCTAACTAAGTGCTATTGCTAGTGCTATAACAGAATCTGGAATGAAATTGTAAAGGGCTTTGACCATGTTTGGTTTCCACGGTTGTCCAAATGTTGGAACAGGTCAGGAAAGAAGGAAGGAAGATTACAAAGCAGTGAAACTCAGAAATAGACAGAGGTAGAAAATTGAGATCACATATGCAATGAATTGGAATAGTAATTAGTAATAGTAAACCTTGATACTGCTAAGTCCATGGCCATCTTCTCACTGACCTCTGAAATGACTCTACCCACTTACTCAAAAGAGTTCTGTTGTACCATCATTTCTACCTCCCGTTCCTTTGAAAAAATGATAAAATGTTATGCAGTCCATCTCCCCATCTACTGACTCCACCATCTTGAAAACAAGAAGCCCAAAACACTGGTCTGCTCTATGCTGGAACCAGTCCTACAAGCAACAACAACAACAAAAAAAAAAACACCAAAGGAAAATGAACTGACTTCTTTCTCCAAACTTCCAGGTTTTCACTCCTTCTCATAAACACTTGTGTGGATCATTCCTATGGTAGGAAGCTTCAAAGATACCTTTCCCTTTTAGAGATCTACTAGTTTGGTCAAGGAGCAAGAGTCCCAAAGCTGGGTAAAACAAAAGTTCATATAAATGGAGAATTGAACTGCCCACAAGCTCAAACCTGGCTTCAAATCTAGGTTTGAAAGAAAACCTAGATACTCCATACCTGAGCCAGAAATCAAACAACTTTCGAACACGATAGAACAAGCCAGCATCAAGCTGATGCAAATACCCTTATTAATTTCTTTGGCAAACAGTGCTTTGTTGTTGTTTGCCCCCCAGCTGAACCAAAGGACACCATCCTTCACATCTTGATTAGCAGACTGCTCAGCTGTGAAAGTTCACACACTCCTCACACCCAAAAAAGAGACGTGCCTGAGTGTTCATAAATACACAAACGTAATCTTGTTAGCACCAGGAAGGGTAATGGCTTTCTCATTACCAGCAGCTTGAAAATGCTTCTGATGCTTTCCCTGGGATGAGATTAGCCTAATTATACAACAGTTGGGTTACACAGTTGCCACAAGTGAAGGCAATAAAAACCCAACAGGGTAGGCAACATGATGGGAGATGTACATCAGAGCCAAGTTGCATGCAACTCACCCGATGCCCCTCCAGACTTGCCAACAAAGGAGCTTAAATGTGGGTATTTCCAGTCTCTCCTATCCAGTGGTGGGATTCAGCCAGTTCGCACCAGTTCGGCAGAACCGGTAGCTACTTTTTTGTTGCCCAAGCCCAGAATGGACTTCCGGAAGTGGCATCCATGCAGAGAACGGCTTGTTCCCATATTTGAATCCCACCACTGAAAGAGATAGATAGATAGATAGATAGATAGATAGATAGATAGATAGA
>JALGBA010003332.1:0-34155 GCA_023970755.1 Azemiops feae | reverse complement strand
AGACTCCTGCGAGTCCCCTGGACCGCAAGGCGATCAAACCGGTCAGTCCTAGAGGAGATCAACCCTGACTGCTCCTTAGAAGGCCAGATACTGAAGTTGAAACTCAAGTACTTTGGCCACCTAAATGAGAAGGAAGGACTCACTGGAGAAGAGCCTAATGCTGGGAAAGATTGAGGGCAGTAGAAGAAGGGGACGACAGAGAATGAGGTGGCTGGATGGAGTCACTGAAGCAGTAGGCGTAAGCTTAAATGGACTCCAGAAGATGGTAGAGGACAGGAAGGCCTGGAGGAACGTTGTCCATGGGGTCGCGATGGGTCGGACACGACTTCGCAACTAACAACAAAT
The DNA here is from genome assembly GCA_023970755.1 of Azemiops feae. Classification (NCBI taxonomy): domain Eukaryota; kingdom Metazoa; phylum Chordata; class Lepidosauria; order Squamata; family Viperidae; genus Azemiops; species Azemiops feae. The sequence goes on along the minus strand of JALGBA010003332.1, from coordinate 33,810 downwards.
CTCTATTAAATGTGGACTATAATTTTTTTGCCTCAATAATAGCAGAAAGACTAAAGAAATTTTTGACTGAATTTATACATACAGATCAAAATGGATTTTTACCTAAAAGGCAAATAAAAAACAACCTAAGAATGATTTTAGACATTTTGGAATACTATGAACTTCACCCAGGAAAACAGATGGCGTTAATATTTCTAGACGCACAGAAGGCTTTTGACAACGTAAATTGGCGATTTATGTTTCAACAACTAGATGAAATGGACTTTGGAAAAAACTTTATAAATATAATCAAAACAATTTATTATAGACAAACAGCAAAAGTAATTGTAAATGGAGATTTTACAGAAAATTTCAATATTAAAAAAGGCACAAGACAAGGATGTCCACTATCTCCATTGCTATTCATACTAACATTGGAGGTATTAAATAGAAACATTAGACAAGATATGGAAATTAAAGGACTGGAAATAAAAAATGAAAAATACAAATTACAAGCATTTGCAGACAATTTAGTTTTCATACTAGAAGAGCCTCTTGAGACAAGCTTTAAGCTTATGAAAAAGATAGAAGAATTCGGAGAAATGGCAGGTCTGAAAATATATAGAGAAAAGACTAAAATGTTAACTAAAAATCTTACAGAAAAACAAATAAATCAGTTATCAGAAAAAACAGGTCTTCAAATAGTCAAAAAAGTTAAGTACTTGGGAATTTACCTAACAGCAAGGTGTGCAACAATAAAAGAAGATAATTACATAAAACTATTAAAACAAATAAAACTAGACTTGGAAAAATGGAAAAATCTACAACTTTCAATGCTGGGGAGATAAGCAACAGTGAAGATGAATATTCTACCAAAAATACTCTTTTTGTTTCAAACAATACCTATAAAAGTGGGGAAAAACTTCTTTGATGAACTAAACAAAGCAATACTGAAATTTATTTGGCAAGGAAAAAAAGCTAGAATAAAATTGAAAATGCTTAAAGAAGCGAAAGAAAATGGAGGATTTGGACTGCCAGACTGGAGTCTATACTACCAAGCAGCCATTCTAACATGGCTAAAAGAGTGGATAACTCTTAGAGATAGAAGATTATTATACCTAGAGGGACATGACCTACAACTCGGATGGCATGCCTTTCTATGGTACGGGAAAAATAAAATTCACAGATACTTTCAATATCACTACATAAGAAACACACTTTTGCTAGAATGGGAAAAAATAAAAGCGAAAATCTATATGAAAATACCTGGATGGCTTTCAACAATGGAAGCGTTTGTTCACCCAAACTTAATAAAATGTGATGACCCAGGGCCCCGAACGGAGGCAAAGCAGTCGGCTGGCAAGAGAAAGAGTCCTTTAATCACTGCCAATGTTCCCCAAAAGCTCCCACATATGCTGGCAAGAGTTCAACCAAAGCACACACACACGTTCCTTTCAGCTGCCTCTGGCTAAAGGCAATTTCAATACAGCCGGAGAAGTTTACAATGTCCTCAAGGCAAGACAGATAACAAGAAAACAAAACAGAAACGTAATAAGTCCTTTAACTCTCAGCTTGCCTGCAGTCTGCAAGGAGAGACTCAGAAATGCAGTCTGTGGTCGTGAAGCAGAAAACCAACCGGTCCGGAATTCAAAGTGTCCAGGTTAAACAAAGACAAGAGCACAATTCACAACTATCTCAAAATACCACGTTTGTTCCCGGCAAATGCCCCACCCCACAGCGTCTCCTTAAATCTTAATCCCCAGGTGTGCCTTGTGGAGTGGGGCGGGACGCTCTCCTCCCGAGCAATTGAGCCTGCCTACGTTGTTCTCTCCTCTCTGCTCTCCTTGCTCTAGGATCAGGTGGGGGGGGCTTGCTCCTCGCATGAACTCTGCCTCCCCTGTTCCAAACCTGAAGGGCCCTGGCCTGCCTCAGCCTGCTCCTCTCTACAGTCCTCCGAAGCCACAGACACCCCCTCCTGGGCCTCAACAGAGTCCTGCTCTAACTCCATGTCTTCCTCGGATTCAGGCTTGGACGGAGGCATGACATAAACTATGACAAAATTGTGACCTATAAAGACATTTTGAATGAAGAAGGAAAATTAAAACATAGACAAGAACTAGAAGAACAGGGTATTGACTTATCATGGTGGCCATATCTGCAAATTCAAACGAGATATGAAAAAGATGTTAAAATATCTGGATTCTATAAAGAACAGACAGAATTTGATATTACTGACATCAGATGAAAAATTGATTAAGAAACTTTATAAATATATGCTAAGTTTAAAGATGGAAGAGGAACAAGTTAAAGAAACAATGATAACACGGGCAAAGAACTTTGGACATAATATAGAACTAGAAAAATGGCAAAGCCTTTGGGGAAGAAATTCGAAAATAACAAAAGCGGTAGCGTACAAAGAAAATTTATATAAAATGTTCTATAGATGGCATCTAACACCTGTGAGGTTAGCAAAAATGTTTAAAAATGTATCAAACAATTGTTGGAAATGTAAACAAAAACCAGGCACTTATTATCATCTTTGGTGGACATGCTCTAAAGCTAAAAGATTTTGGTTAAGAATACATACATGGTTAGAGAAAATGACGAAAAAACATAGAGTTTAAGCCAGAATTATTTTTGTTAGGCATAATCATAGGTAATTATGAGAAAGAGTGTATATATTTAATTTTACATATACTAACTGCAGCAAGAATTGTATTCGCTCAGTACTGGAAAAATGAAGAGCTACCAGCGGAGGAAGTGTTAATTAAAAAAATCTTAGAGTGTGCAGAAATGGATAGATTGACATTGAAAATGAAAGAGAAAGAAGACTGAATTTATTTTAGAACATGGGATACTTTTTATAATTGGCTAGAAAAACGAGGTAGAGAGAAAGGAACTTAATATGTATTAGTAAACTAGACATTGAAACCCAGACAATATGTTGCTAATAATATTTTAAGCACTTGTGATTATAAAAAACTAATAAAAATATATATATTAAAAAAAGAGGGGGGGGCTTTTGCGAGCGAAGGATGAGAGAGAGAGAGAGTGGCTTTTGTGAGCAAAGGGTGTGTGTGTGTGAGAGAGAGGGGTTTTTGCGAGCGAAGGGTGAGAGAGAGAGAGAGAGAGATAGAGACCATAGTGATTTTTTGAGCGAAGTGTGTGTGTGAGAGAGAGAGGCTTTTGCGAGCAAAGGGTGTGTGTGTGTGTGTGTGAGAGAGAGAGAGAGAGAGAAGAGACCAAGAGGGGCTTTTGCGAGCGAAGGGTGAGAGAGAGGGGGGGCTTTTGCGAGCGAAGGGTGAGACAGAGGGGGGTTTTGCGAGTGAAGGGTGAGAGAGAGGGGGCTTTTGCAAGTGAAGGGTGAGAGAGAAAGCACGAGGGACTTTTGTGAGCGAAGGGTGCGAGAGAGTGCAAGGGGCTTTTGCGAGCGAAGGGTGAGAAGAAAGAGAGAGGAGAGGGAGAGAGGAAGCAGCCACCTGACCATCAAGGTAGTGGTGCATATTAATCAATATTGAGAAATTCATCATACATTTGTCAGTGTAAAGGGAAAGTGATTCAGCAAAGGAACCGCCACCGAAGAAACTAAAACCGGTACTTTTTTCCTTTTTTTTACAGTTTGTAACATTTTATTAGATTATAGAACAAAATCCAAAAATCCAAAAGCAAATAGTAGGACACAGTGGGGAGGAAAAAGGGGAAAAAAGTGAGGGGGAGCAGGGAAAAAGAAAAGAAAAGGCATTGACTTCTGACTTCCTCTGTTGCAGTAGAAGGAAGCATTAACATTGAACCTCAACTTTTTACTTTTCTATAATAATACAAACTAGCCATTTCTATAACAACAAATGAATCTAATCAGTAAAACCCAAAATCCCCCCCCCTTTTTATTTTTAGTCATCAAGTTTTTGACACCTTGCTCAGCACTGGTGGTACTCGAATATTGTCATGTCCTAAAAGTGGTACAATCTGAAAAGGTTGAAAAGCCCTGCTCTATGGGGTGTGAAAGGAATGCCTCGGGGCCAACTGCCTTATCTCAGCACAGAGGGAGGAACCAGAGAAGACCTAACAACCTTGAGAGAGGTGCCTTATCGGGTTGTTTCCCACAGCCCAATGTCACCTGTGGATTGGCCTGTTTGAACTGACCGGATGGACTGTTGGGGTGGGGTTATTGTTTCGCGGGTTTAACCTACTGATTTGGGCGGGAGGCCCTCAGATCCTGCCTAGCTTTCCTGCTTTCTGTACCTGCCAATAAAAGTTCCTTTTGAAATGATGCCAGTTTCAAGAGTTCTGCTTTCTTGGTAGACAGGCGGAGGCAGGTCCTTACATTAGGTTATACAGTAGCTCTCAGTGTGTCTAATGTACTGTTGTAATGTGTATCATATTGTTGACTTCTGTAAGCTATGGGTTTCCAGCTAAACTGCAAAACAGAAATTGTAATTACAGTAGTGGCCAAAATTGTGGAAACCTTTTGGGAAAAGTACATTTGAGGTTTGATGGCTAATAACACCACTTATTTTGGAGTAGTACCATAAACCTATATATCAATGGAAAGATAATTTAATCAAGAATGTAATGCAACAAGGTTTGTTCAATTATCTGTATTCTATGAAAAGTTATAGCCAAATAACCAGAAAAAGGAAGCACAACTTGCTTAGGTTGATATCAGGTAGCTTTCCTTCATCTGATTGTAGCCAATGAGCATGAGTGTTTAGAGAGCCAATCAGGTGTCATCTTGTTTTGGCAATGAGCCAATCAGATCACAGTAGGATTCAGTGATTGATGTCATGTATTGAAGCTGAGAGGAGGACATTTGTCTGTGTTATGTGATCACTATCAAGTTGGTTGGGGTTTTTTGTGTTCTTTCCATTTAGTGAGCTTGTAAAACGTAATAAAATTAAAGTAATGGTGCAAAGAGTTGACTGGTCACCCAGAAAGCAATGTAAAATAGTATTATTAAGTGAACAAGGCTACAGTTATAAAGAAATTAGAAGAAAAATTGGTGGAAACTTAACCAAAGGTGGCATTTCTAAGTTTTTGAAGAGGTATAAGGAGACTCAGTCACAACAAAACCACACTGGTAAAGGCAGGAAAAGGTGCACAACAGCAAGTGATGATAGAAGAATTAAGAGACTGTGCCTACGTGACAGAAGAAAATCATCTGGGTGTGTACAAGATGAAATGGCGCAACGCAATGTGAAGTTGAGTGCAAGGACTGTTCGGCGCAGACTGCAGGAATTTGGCCTAAAATCTAGAATTCCACTAAAAAAGCCACTTTTATCTCTCAAACAAAGGTTGAAAAGACTAAACTGGGCTAAAACCCATGTTACCTGGACAGAGGAACAATGGGACAGTGTTATTTGGAGTGATAAGACCAAGATCTCCCTGTTTGGTAGTGATGGCATAAAATACGTAAGGAGAAGAATCGGAGAAGATTTGCATCCTGATTGCACTACATGTACCGTGAAACACCCAGTCAGTGTTATGATCTGGGGTTGTATGACATCAAAAGGTGTGGGCAGAATTTGTGTGATTAATGGGAATATAAATGGCCAAAAATACATTAATGAAATACTTGAGCCCAAACTGAAGCCTTCCGCACATGATCTTTTCCAAGACAATGAAACATTTATATTTCAACAGGATCCAGCTCCATGTCATGTTGCTGCTGTGTGCAAAAAGTGGTTTCAAGATAATCATATTCCACTGCTGGAATGGCCTGGGAATAGCCCAGACCTTAACCCAATTGAAAATCTATGGAGCCGACTAAAGAAACTTGTTAGTCAGAAGCGACCCAGCAATAAAACCCAGTTAATAGAAGCAATCATTCAATCTTGGTTTCACATTATAACAGCTGCAGAACTAAAGGACTTGGTTCACTCCATGGGAAGACGTTGTAAGGCCGTAATTCATGCTAAAGGTTACCCAAGTATTAACTGACGTGATAATTTTTGTATATCTCGTTTTTCTATGGTGATAATTTTTGTATATCTCGTTTTTTCTACGTGTTTCACTTTTCTTCTTTATAACTGCTATTCTAATAGCAAATCCTTCATAAAAGTTATTGCATTACATTCTTGATTAAATTATCTTTCCATTGATATATAATTTTATGGTACTACTCCAAAACAAAATGGTGTTATTAGCCATCAAACCTCAAATGTACACTTTTCCCAAAAGGTTTCCACAATTTTGGCCACTACTGTATAATATACAAAGGCAACGGCTGTGTCAGATGCTGGCTATTCCAAACACTGTCAGAAAGCCATCCAAGGAATCCAGCTGAACTGTTTTTTGTTTTTTGTTTTAATTAGGGCAGCAATTGTTTTTTCTTTCTTTCCCTGGATGGCCTCAAAATCCTAATGAAAGGCTTAGTAAGCACCTTTGAGGTAGAACAGAAATGCACTTAACCCCATTCGGATAGTAGAAAATGTTTTTATATTGAAGCAATTTTAAAAATTCAAGGGATTCAGGACACTTCCTTATTCTTGGACTGTCTCAGGTATAATTCCCACATGTAAAAGTTTTGTTATTTGACATTTTGGTGTATCATTTTTGTTTCTTGAATAAAAATCACTCTTATAACTTGGTAATAGAGCAAGCAAAGTAAGGACATTACAGATTGATAAAACTGAATTATTTGAAGAAGCACATATTTGGCTTTGCATACCAGAGATGGTATAGAAAGTATTCTTTAACTTAGTCTTTATTCTGGAAATTGTTCAGCATATGCTTCTTCTGATGTATATATTTAGTATTTTTAGTTTAAACCTTCAGTTTTCTAAACCTCTGATAGCTGTCTCTGTAATTCATTAAAATATCAATCCTGTTTTCATCTTGAAAGCATGAAGTCAAGATCAAGTCACTTATAGAATATCTTCAGAATGTGGAACAGAAGAAAAGACAGCTTGAAGAATCTATGGATTCTCTTAATGATGAGCTAGTTGATCTCCGAGCCCAAAGTATGTATTGCTTCAATGTAGATGGTTAAGAGCATGATTCATGAGCTGAGAAGTTGAAGATACAATCTTATGGTAAGAGGCAGGTCTCTGCAATAAAGGAATGGTGGTGTATTTTATAGTAAGCATGATTTAATCACATATGCAAGAGGGTATATTGATATTAAGGTGTTGGATTAAGACAAGGATAACTTAGATACAAGTTCTTACTTGGCTATACAGTGAGGGAAAAATTATTTGATCCCCTGCTGATTTTGTATGTTTGCCCACTGACAAAGAAATGATCAGTCTATAATTTTAATGTTTCTCTCACTGTTAAAATAAACCTACCATTACAATTATAAACTGATCATTTCTTTGTCAGTGGGCAAATGTACAAAATCAGCAGGGGATCAAATAATTTTTTCCCTCACTCTATAAGCTCTGTAGGTGACTTTGAACCAGTTGCTGTCTCTTAGCCCAGCTCACCTCACAGGAATAACTTCATTAGGAAATGTGGAGGAGGGAGCATTATGCTTTGAGCTTGTAGAGGAAAGAAAAATATACAAGTAGTCCTCGGTTAAAAACCATTGGTTCAGTGACTATTCGAAGTTACAGCAGCATTGAATGAATGGTACATACACCCAGTCCCCGAAGGTACAGCCATTACAGTACCCCACAGTCTGTGTGATCAATATTCGGGCACTTGGCAGGGCCACATAATTCCCTCTGCTGCCTAAAGCCCTAGCTGCCCTGGCCGTCCTGAGTGTCTTCCTTCCACTACTGCTCAGGTGTGCCTGGCCCTTCCATATGCAAGGCAGCTGCTAACAATGCCAGGGCTTCTTCCCAAGCCCACTCATGCTGTTTTTCAAATAGTGTGTGTCATCCTTGTGATGCTTTGGAAGACTTGGGGGGAGTTGAAGTGGCAAAGGAGGCAGTTCCTTATCTTACCAAAGCTCAGAGCTGGGAGGGAGCAAGCAGTGGGGACTGCCAGGATTGCTGTTGCTAGGCAATGTGGTCATATGACATGCTTTATGATAGCTTCACTTAGCGACCAAAATACTGGTCCCAATTACTGTCATAATTCAAGGGCTATATGTAAATCTAATGAATAAATTATGAGATAGATTAACTAATGAATTTCTCAGACATATCTTCTGGAAACAAAATGCTTACTAGGTTGCCTGCTAGTGTGATCATTCAGGACTCTTGTATTTATGTAACGTGCAAGTAGTAAGAGGACTTTTTATACAGTCTGATTATGTGTTTTAAAGATGAATCCCCTCTTTTACTAGAAAAAGTTCATGAAATGGAGAAAGAACATCTGAACAAAGTTCAGACTGCAAATGAGGTCAAGGCAAGTCAACCTATATTGTAATAAATTCTTTAAAAGGAATTAACTAAATACGTTGTTTGTCATTATGCTGTAAAATAACCAGAACATTTGATTCTTTAGCAAGCAGTTGAGCAGCAAATCCAAAGTCACCGTGAGACTCATCAGAAGCAGATTAGCAGCTTGAGAGATGAGGTTGAGGCAAAAGAAAAACTAATTACTGATCTGCAAGAGTAAGTTTTGCACACTGCCTTATCCTAATGAGTGGAATAGGTGGGAATAATGTATTTTTGCTTATGAAATAGATTTTAAGTGCATTATTTTCTTTCATTTACATGCTTAAATATCAGTATTTTGTTGGAGGTAGATAAAAATGTTGGTGCTCACAGGGTCAGAAATATCTGTTCTAGTAAATATAACTTCAGTCTCCATTTCGTTGATTTTGTACCAGTAGTTATATGCTCTGATTTGAGACAGTGCATGTATTGTATAAATTCCCAATTCAGCTCTAACTGCTGCAGCAGATGTCCTTAGATCTACACCCAAAATACATCTCGGGTGCTGGGACTGTGTTTGTTCTAATACTGTAGTAAAGGGGTCTTCAAACTTGGCCCTTTTATGACTTGTGGACTTTAACTCCCAGAACTCCTCAGCCAGCGTGCCTCGCTGAGGAATTCTGGGAGTTGACGTCCACAAGTCATAAAAGGGCCAAGTTTGAAGACCCCTGCTGTAGTAGAATGTAGACCCCAAACTTCTGCTCCATATAATATATTAGAATAGAATAATAGAATAATAACTTTATTGTCACTTTGAATGTACACTAATCGGCATACATTAAAATGAAATTTCATTGCATACAGCTCTCAAAGGGTCACCACCTCCGATATACACTACATAAATATAACAAAAATAGATAAATAAATAAATAAATGTGCATATACCCACATATATTATATGACAAAGAGAAACAACACAGTCTAGTTCGGGTTATGTATACATGTGCACGGCGAGAAAAACGAATCGTGCGAGTTTACCAGACGGATGGCACAGGGAACAAAGCTATTACAGAATCGGGTAGTCCTGCTAGAAATACTTCGAAACCTCCTCCCAGAGGGGAGCAAGAGAAACAGACCGTAAAGTGAGGGGGTGTGGGGTCTCTAACAATGCTTTGAGCTCTAAGCACATAGCGCTTATAAGCAGCATCCTCAATACCAGGAAGCGAGCTTCCTATGATCTTCTCGGCTGTCCTTACCATTCTCTGTATGGACTTTCTATCTGAGGCACTGCTGCCACCAAACCAGACAGTGATGCAGTTTGTTAAAATGCTTTCAATCATGCCTCTGTAAAAAGTGGCCAGGACAGAAGGAGAAAGATGTGCTCTCCTCATCCGACGCAGGAAATGCAGATGCTGGTTTGCGCGCTTCACTAAGGATGACGTGTGGAGAGACCAATTCAGATTGTTAGTTATCTGCACCCCCAGATACTTAATACTGTTGACCACCTCTACAGCTGCATCCTTGATACTGAGTGGAGTATGACTATGCCGGCTCTTTCTAAAATCTACAATGATCTCCTTAGTTTTATCAACATTTAGAACCAGGTTACTTTTATTGCACCAGTCCATCAGACCCTTCACCTCTTCCCTATAAGCATCTTCATTGTCATCCCGGATAAGACCCACCACTGCTGTGTCGTCTGCATACTTCACAATATAATTCATAGCAGATTTGGCACAGCAGTCGTGGGTCATCAAGGTGAACAGTAGTGGACTCAGGACACAGCCCTGTGGAGAACCTGTACTCAAGGAGATGGAATTGGAAACTTTCTTTCCAACTCGCACAACCTGGGGCCTATCAATAAGAAAATCAAGTATCCAATTACATAAAGGAGTATTAAAACCTAATAGGCCCAATTTGTTCACCAGATGCTGAGGGATGATTGTGTTGAATGCTGAACTAAAATCCACAAACAGCATTCGCACATGTGTATTCTTCCCCTCCAGGTGCGCCAAGCTAAGATGAAGCACACAGGAAAGTGCATCTTCTACAGAGCGGTTCTTCCGATAGGCAAACTAATGAATCAAATGTAGGGGGAAGGCATGAAACCATGTAGTCCTTTACCAATCTCTCAAAACACTTCATCATAATGGAAGTGAGTGCAACTGGATGGTAATCATTAAGGCATGTGATTTTAGTTTTTTTGGGCACTGGTACAATGATTGCAGTCTTAAAACATGATGAAACCATGGCCTGATGCAACGAGAGATTGAAGATGTCTGTGAGAACAGCAGCCAGCTGGTCAGCACACTCCTTAAGTACTTGTCCAGAGATATTATCAGGACCCGCAGCTTTCTGAGTATTAACTTTCCGCAGGACCTTCCGAACAGCAGTTGTATCAAACCTGAGCACCTGCTCATCAGGAAGGGGAACAGCCTTCCTTGCTGGAACGTTGTTTGTGGCCTCAAACTGTCCAAAAAACATATTTAGCTTGTTTAGAGAGTCCGTGTCGCCCTTACATGTCAGGGAAGCTGCCTTATAATCAGTAATTACCTGTACCTTGCCACATACGTCTAAGGTCCATAGGATCTTGAAAGAAATTCTGTACTTTCTGACTATAGGCCCACTTTGCTGATTTTATAGCACACCTCAAATCAGCTCTTGCTATTCTAAGTGCTGCCACATCACCTGATTTGAAAGCTGCGTTTCTCACCTTCAACATTGCACAGACTTCCTGTGTCCATTCATTGCAGCCTCTTTAAATATGTTCCAATTTGTGCACCCAAAACAGTCTTGTAGAGCTTCCTTAGCTCCTGCAGGCCACACTCTCACTTGTTTTCTAATTGTTCTCTAATTAACAAAGGCTTATATGCTGGCATAAGCATCGCTGAGAGATGATCTGAGGAGCCAAAATGAGGGCGAGGGGCAGCCTTAAATGCTTTCTTGATGTTAGAGTAAGCTAAATCCAGAGAATTCAGTATTCAGGTGCTTGTGTATAGGGCTTCAATCAAAGCCAGCAGTCTAGGTTCTATTTTAAGAACTATCAGTTTACGCCATAGAACTTCTCTGTTTACCATATCAAATGCAGCTGTGAGATCTATAAAAGCGGCAAACGGGTTTCCTCTTATAGGCAAATTTGGTAATTAGATGGTTCAAGACAAAGCAGTTATCGATGGTAGATCGGCTTCATCTAAAACCTGCTTGTTCTTCTACAAGGATATGATTTTCCTCTACCCAGGTTTCAATTCTATTCAAAAGGAACTTAGCATATATTTTTGCTACGATGTCAATCAGACTGATAGGCCTATAATTACTAGGATTCTTTTTATTCCCTTTTTTTGTATATGGGGACAACTACCGGTATTGCCATCTTCCACCCAGCTGGAATATGGCAGGTGTTGTTTATATGTGTAAAAAGACCTGCCAGTAATGGACCCCACCAATCGGGGAATTTCTTAAATAATTCTGCTGGTAAAAAAATCCTCACCTGGGGCTTTATTACTCTTTAGGCTTTTAATGATGGATTATATCTCTTTTGCCAAGACTAGTGGCCAAGGGGGAGGAGTTTCAGGGGATGCTAATTCACTGCTTACAGACTGTTTGTCATGGTTCCGACAGATGAAACTCTTCAAAGAACTTCGAGGTATTGTTTACCTTAAAGAATCTTTATTCAAGTAGCATGGCATCGGCACGTACATGGTGGAAGCCAAAATCTGAATTCCCCTCCCCTAAACACATAGTATCAAAGCACAATTCCCTCCTCCAATTAACAGTCATAAATCACATTCTCCAATTAGTTTGAAATGCAAACCTTCCCTCCAGTTCTCTAACCCGCCATTTCTTATCATCTCTTATTTCAAACAACCTTGAAGAATACTCTACTGTGATGTTGTTATGTCTAACTAATCCCCATACACATTCTTCCCCCTCCCCCCCCAGCATCATCTAATTCTAACTCTAAAAGTAACACACAGGTTAAAGAGAAAATGGCTGCATCTTCATATATTGTCAAAGCAAGAAAATCCGATGTTAGCAGCGTTGACATCCGGCCCCCCTTACAAAAAGGATAGATCCTGTAATGTAAACAAAAGCATATGTTAGGGACTATGTTTCGGTTTGTTGGGGTGTTTCTCATAAAACTTTTTGATGAGTCTGTCAGCTTTCACATCGCTAGATTTCACCCAAGTGGCTTCAGACAACGAGTATCCCTTCCATTGTACTAGGTACTGCAATTTCCCTTTAAAAATTCTAGAGTCAAGAATACGTTTCACTTCATAGTGAGTCTGACCCGCTACCACGAGTTGCCCGGGTGCCTTCTTAGGGGAAGGTCTTAAAGTGGAGCCCCGAAAAGGTTTCAGTAAGCTGCAATGGAAGACCCGGTGAATTCTTCCTAAAAGCCTAGGGAGTTTCAATTCTACTGTGACTGGGTTGATGATCCTTACGATGGGGAAAGGCCCCAGGAATTTCGGTCCTAATTTCTTACTGGGTAATTTAAGGCGTAAATACTTAGTTGACGGATAAACCATTTCCCCAACTTGGAATGTTCTTTGGGGAGCCCTCTTTTTATCAGCATGCTTTTTATAGGTCTCGGAAGTCTTTTTTAAAGCAGTCTTCGTGTTTCTCCAAACTTCTTCCCACCCCCTCACCCATTGATCAAGTGTCTGGGAAGCGGAGGGCACCTGGGGGTATTCAGGTATTGGGCTGAATTCTTTTCCTGTGGCTACCCTGAAATGCGTGTAGCCGGTGCTGCTGTGAACAGAATTATTGTAAGCCACCTCTGCGAAAGGGAGGAGGTCGGTCCAGTTTGTTTGTTGGTATGAAACATAACATCTGAGATATTGCTCCACCATCTTGTTGGCGGATTCCGCGGCCCCATTGGTAGATGGATGAAAAGCAGATGATAGGCCTTGAGATGATCCAATTAATTTAAGAAAGCTCCTCCAAAACTTCACTGTGAACTGCACCCCCCTGTCTGAAATTATTCACTTAGGGGTGCCATGCAGCCAGTAGATATGTTTCAGGAACAATTTAGTCAGTCGTTGGGCAGATGGGAGTCCTTTGCAGGTGATGAAATGAGCCTGCTTCGAAAACAGGTCCATCACAGTCCAGATGACAGTATTTCCTCTACTTTCAGGTAGATCTACTATAAAGTCCATAGCTATTTCTTCCCATGGTTGAGAAGGGTCTGCCACCGGCTGCAGTAACCCATGGGTTTTCCCTGGAATTCTTTTCATGGTGGCACATACAGCACAACTCCTGACATAGTTTTCCATATCCCGTTTTAGACCCAGCCACCAAAATTGCCGGCAAATGAGATGTAGAGTTTTTAGATATCCAAAGTGTCCAGCCTGTTTTACGTCATGGCTGTGTTTGAGAGCATTAAGACGGAGGGCTTCAGGCAAATACAGTCCCCCCCCCTTGTAAGCCAAACCATCCCTGCATTTTAGGGAGGTTTGATTGTCTTTGAACCATTGATCGGTGAGGAGCTCTTGTTTTATTTTCTTTGCCCCAGGGTCATCAGGATTAGGGGCCCTGCGAGGCGTGAGTTGAGCGGCAGTTTGTGGATTGGAGATAATTGCCTTGTTAACCTCTTCGCGTTCACTTTTGTACTGGGGCAATCTGGATAGAGCATCAGCTATGAAGTTTTTTCCTCCCGGTATGTACTTTAGAGTGAAGTTGAAACGGTTAAAGTACTGTGCCCACCGCACTTGCTTTGGGGACAATTTGCGGGGAGTTTTCAGTGCCTCTAGATTTTTGTGATCTGTCCATACTTCAAAACGCATCTTGCTCCCTTCTAGATAGTGTCACCAGTTTAATAGCCCCCACCTAATTGTGAAGGCCTCCTTCTCCCAGATTGCCCATCTTCTCTCGCTTTCAGTAAATTTTTTAGAGGTGTAGGCGCAGGGTTGCAGGATCCCACTTTTGTTCTTTTGCAGTAATACAGCTCCGACTGCCACGTTGCTGGCGTCAGCTTGAATTACAAAGGGCTCCCCTGGGCAGGGGTGCTTTAGGACCGGTTCAACAGCAAATAGTCTTTTTAAATTCTCAAAAGCTGTTTGACAGCCCATAGTCCATGCTAGTGGTTGGCCCGGTCGCGGCTTCCCTCCTCCTTTGCCTGTTTTGAGTAGTTCTATAAGGGGTAGGGCAATCTCGGCAAAGGAGGGGATGAATTGACGATAGAAGTTGGCAAAACCTAGAAAGCTCTGGAGCTGTTTGCGAGTCTTTGGGGGCTGCCATTCAATTATAGCCCTCACTTTGGCTGGGTCCATTTCAATGCCCTCGTTGGAAATTCTGTATCCAAGATAATCTAATCGGGTCTGGTGAAATTCACATTTTGACAATTTGGCATAAAGCTTGGCATTCAATAGTTTCTTTAACACTTCTTTCACCAGCTTTATATGATCAGTCATATTCGTGCTGTATATCAGGATGTCATCATGGCATGTAGTCCAAATGGCATGACTTTGAACTGATAGCTCCCCACGGGGCAGTTGAAGGCAGTTTTCCACTCGTCTCCCTCCTTTATTCTCACCCGGTAATATGCCTCTCTCAGGTCTAATTTAGTGAAGACACTCCCCTTAGCCAGGTGGGTTAATAAGTCCTTCAGGAGGGGGAGGGGGTATTTATTTTGCACACTCACCGCATTCAGACCTTTATAATCCACGCAAAGACGAAGAGACCCATCTTTTTTTTCTTTAAATAACACAGGGGCTCCCACAGCAGACTTGGCCCGTTCGATGAACCCCCTTGCTAGGTTTTTGTTCACGTATCGCTGCGTCTCCTCCATTTCGAGGGGGGACATAGCGTACATTCTCAGTTGTAGGAGTTTGGCTCCTGGCACCAGTTCGATAGAGCAATCATTGGGTCTGTGAGGGGGCAGGGCATCGCATTCTTTCTCACTAAATTCCTCCGCTAGGTCCCAGTACTTGCTGGGGATGAGTGGCTCGCCTGGTGGCGTTGAGGCAGCCATGTGCGCTCGCTCATTAGGTGGCCTAAAGTGTCCCGCAACGTCTGTTGAATCAGTGGGGGGTTTAGGCCCTATAGGTAGTCTCACAGTTCTCATTCCTTTCTCCCACCAGATAAACGGCTTCCATTTGTCCAACCAGGCTAGTCCTAGGATCACAGTCTCAGTCATTTTTGGAGCCACCAGGAAGCGAATAAACTCCCAGTGCTCACCTATTTCTAGGCATAGGGGCTCAGTTAATTGTTTGACTAAAGTCCCTCCCATTAGGGAGCCATTGGCTTGCTCAAATCTCACGGGCTTGGAGAGCAGTTTTGCTCGTATACCCAATTTCATGGCAAATGGCAAGCTAATGACACATCGGGAGCATCCAGAATCGACTAGCACTTTTAAGTCTATCTGTGCCCCTGACTTAGGGATTATGAGTTTGGCAGGCAGTGAGAAAGGTGGGACGTGTCGACTCACCATCGGGTCGTTCTCTCCTTCGTCGTTGCTGTCGAAAGAGGGTAGAGCGGGGGCGGATCCAGCCTTACTCCCGGCGTCCTCCTGTGTGGGGGATGTGACTTGGGCAACCGGTTCTTGTGTGATCCAGTTGGATTTTTCTCTCGTTGGCTGCTGTGCAGGTTTCTTTCTCGCTGCTGGTCCCGGCCTGTTCCGTTGTTGGGGGTAGGGAACTGGGCAGTTCGCTGCTCAATGTCCCTGCTATCCGCATCGGAAGCACTTGATTGGCGGGCCTGCAGGTGGCCTGGGTCTTTCGGCAGTCGCAGCAGTTGGAGGTTTTCGGGGGGGGGTTGCCATTTGGGTTGTTCTAGCTTTGACTTGGCTTCAGGTGGGGGAGGCTTCTTATAGCGGGCAAGCTGTACATGTAGTCTTACCGCCGCCTGCCATTCTTGCAGCTGATCAGGTACTGCTCGATAGATGCAGGCTTGAGAGAGGTGATCGTCCAACCCTTCCCTGAAGTGATGGACTATGGACTGCTCAGGCCACCTCTCTATCCGACCAGCTAACCTGTGAAACTCTCGTATGTACTCCAGGGCAGGCCTGCCGGCTTGTTTTATTTTATGGATTTGTTCTTCTGCTTTGAGGGCAATGGATGGGTCCTCAAATCTTTCAGTCCTAGGAGGAAGAGGTGGGGGTCCTCCAATTCGGGGGCTTGCTCATTATATAAATTGTTCAGCCATTCGGATGCCTCTCCCTGTAAGCTGGACGCAATCACATCGACCATAGCGCCTGGGTCCGGGTAGAGATAGGCCCAGCGGTTCAAATGAGAGTGCACTTGGTTGAGGAAAAAAATCAGCTTCTCTGGGTCCCCATCAAAGGTTGCTCTGAAAGGTGGAGCAATCATTGGCTGCTGGGGCCCCCACTGTGGCTGTTGCACCCCCAGTTGCTGCTGGCCCCACCCTGGCTGCTGATTCACTGGCTGCTGGGCTCCCCACTGTGGCTGTTGCACCCCCAGTTGCCGCTGGCCCCACCCTGGCTGCTGCCGTATTCCCAGGGGTTGCACGTTCAGGGGCTGTGGCCGCCCCCCCTGCTGTGGTTGCAATACCGGCAGTACTGGCCTCTCGAGTTGTCGGAGGTGTCCCAAAGGTTGCTGTCTGGGTGGGGGTTGCTGTTCTCTTCTCTGCTGTTGGCCTGCGGGGGCTTGTGGTGCCCTCTGCTGCTGCAGGCCCCTCAATGGTTGCTGGATGAGTGGGGGTTGTTGCCATTCCCCCTGCTGCTGGTCTGCCAGGAGTTGTGTTAGCTTCAATTGCTGTGGGGGGCCCTGCGGCCTCGGAGGGGGTTGTTGCTGGATCTCCCTCATTTGCGGGCCCCTCAACTGTTGCTGTGCGTTCAGGGGCTGTGACCAACCTCCGTGCTGCGGTCGTCCTCCCACCAGCTGTTGCTCTCCTGGCTTCTGCACCACCGCAAACTGTTGCAAGGCCTCTATTAGCTGATGCAAGCTCAGAGGTTGCTGACCTTCCACCTGCGGGGGCTGCCAAATTCCCCATTGCTGCAGGGGGCCCAGGCTGGGGTTCCCTCTCTCTGTGGGGCTGGAGGTCCTGGCAGGGGACTCCAGGGTCTGGAAGGCTGTTTGATCTGCGAAGGAGGGGCTGGAGGCCTCTCTCAGCAGGAGTTGTTCTCCGCTTCTCACTTCTAGCTCTTCAAATTTTTCTGCCAAATATTCCACTGACTGACTACGAGCTGCGGACGGATATTTCCACTTACCCGAGTCCTCAGTGGCAGACGGCCTGGCAGCTTTCCACCAGTCTGGGGAATGTGATATGCAGGAATCCCTTCGTTGTAGCTCCACCTCATCTGCTTTTGAAGCCCTTGAGGGTGGCAAGGCCATTTCAAAGCGTCTGGAGTCTCCACTGGGCTTATCGCAATCTGACAACCAGATCAGCTCTCCTAGCTGCTTGGGTTTTGCTCCCAGCTGGGAGACCTGCAAAAGTTCCTTCTCCACTGTCTTGCTAACTGTCACTCCCCCCCCCCCCCGGGGTAGCGGCTGCTGCCGGGGTGCTGGCCTCAGGCAATGTCTCTTCTTCCATGATGAAATCTTCCCTGAATCTTCGTCAGCCTATCCCCCAAGTTTAGGGACAGCGACTGGGGTTCGGGACCCCTAGATGGTTTGAACAGTTTGTAGATTTTGGCTTGATGTCATGGTTCCGACAGATGATACTCTTCAAAGAACTTCAAGGCATTGTTTACCTTAAAGAATCTTTATTCAAGTAGCATGGCATCGGCACGTACATGGTGGAAGCCAAAATCTGAATTCCCCTCCCCTAAACACATAGTATCAAAGCACAATTCCCTCCTCCAATTAACAGTCATAAATCACATTCTCCAATTAGTTTGAAATGCAAACCTTCCCTTCAGTTCTCTAACCCGCCATTTCTTATCATCTCTTATTTCAAACAACCTTGAAGAATACTCTACTGCGATGTTGTTATGTCTAACTAATCCCCATACACATTCTTCCCCCTCCCCCCAGCATCATCTAATTCTAACTCTAAAAGTAACACACAGGTTAAAGAGAAAATGGCTGCATATTCATATAGTGTCAAAGCAAGAACATCCAATGTTAGCAGCGTTGACACTGTTTCTCTACAGGTTCCCTAGAAGCAAACAAACATTGATAGTAATTCTCCCAGTCCTCAGCGGAGATTGGTATATCGAATGCAAATTTCTGTTCCTTTAGGACTCCTGCCAGAATATTAATTTTGGCAGCCAGCTCAAGCCCTGACCAAATTGAAATGACAAACCTTTTTTTCTTTAATTTTATGAGTTTTTTGTATTCTCTTCTTATATGCAGCATCTCAGCTTGTATATGAGCAGTGTCATGGTTCCGACAGACAGAGACGAATAAAGCAGAACTCCGAGGCTTGAAAATTCTTTAAAGAACATGTTTATTAGTTACAAAGTATCGGCACAGTCAAAAGTGAAACCAAGTCTGAATACACAAGTAACAATTGCCCAATTACAAAGTTTAATCTCCCACCCACAAAACTACGCAAGCAACTACATTCCCCAATATACTCATTTGGCGGGCTTTTTTAATGCAACACCCAGTCCCTAGTCGCGGGAGCAGTAGATGACCTTGGTTCCCACGGGACAGAAGATTATTTTGACTAACGAAGCACCTGGGCAACTCCCCTCCCTCCGTTCTATGTGGCAACCTAGAACGAGAAGAAAAAATGGCTGCAGCCATGCTCATTGTAGAGTTGACAATCAGCCCCTCTTAAAAGGAAAGAGTCTCCTGTAGGGGAAACAAAAAGCATGTTAGGTATTTCCTCGAGGCTTGTGAGGATGTTTGTTGTAAATTTTTTTTATTAACCTTTCTGCTTTCACATTTGTACATTTCACCCACGTAGCTTCTGACAGTGGATAGCCTTTCCACTAAACGAGGTTGTCAAGGTTTATCTGTCGACTAATTGGAAGATGTGACTTATGACTGCAAAATAGGGGAGGGGTTTAGCCAGAAAAGTCAGACGCAAGTAAGAGAAATTCAGATTTTGGCATCCATTCAATATGTGCCGACATTGTGTTCATGATTAAAGACTTTTCAGAATAAACAATGCCTGGAATTTCTTTGAAGTGTTCCATTAGTCGGATCAAATATCAAAGGATATTATTGCTTTGACAGAGGTATTGTAACTTCCCCTTGTACAACCTAGAATCAAGAATTCGTTTTATTTCATAATGTGTTTCCCCCTCAACCACTATTGGACCCGGCAGCTTCTTTGGAATAGGTCTTAAAGAGGATTCAGACACAGGTTTCAACAGACTACAATGGAACACAGGGTGGACTTTCCCCAAAAGCCATGGAAGCTTTAACTCCACGGTAACAGGATTTATGATTTTGGTGATAGGAAAAGGACCCTGAAACTTTGGCCCCAGTTTCTTGCTGCGTAACCTCAATCACAAATACTTAGTTGAAAGATAAACCTTTTCCCCAACATAAAATGGTATTTGAGGGGAGTGTTCCTTATCAGCCTGCTCCTTGTAAACCTTAGAGGCTTGGGTTAAGGCTTTTTTGACATTCGCCCAAAAACTTTGAAAGGAGGTCACCCACTGATCCAGAGTTTGGGAGGCAGGTGGCTCCTGGGGGTACTTAGGCATAGGCACAAAATCCCTCCCGGTAGCTATCTTAAACCATGTAAGACCAGTGTTACTGTGCACAGTATTATTATAGGCTACTTCAGCGAAAGGCAGAAGATCGGCCCAATTAGTCTGCTTGTAATTAACATAGTATATGAGGTACTGCTCCACCATTGAGTTCGTATGTTCAACCGCCCCATTAGTACTTGGATGAACTGATGAAAGCCCCTGAGTAGACCCAATAAGCTTAACAAACTCCCTCCAGAACTTCGCAGTAAATTGAACCCCCCTGTCCAAAATAATCCCCTTAGGAGCTCCGTGGAGCCGATAGATGTGCTTCAAAAACATCTTGGTCAGTTTCTGAGCAGAGGGGAGCCCTGAACAAGCGATGAAATGAGCTTGTTTGGAAAATAGATCAATCACAGTCCATATTACAGTATTTCCCTTGCTCTCGGGCAGGTCCACTATAAAATCCATAGCTATTTCTTCCCAAGGGTGGGAAGGGTCAGCTACTTGCTGCAGGAGCCCTGGAGACTTTCCAGGATGTTTCTTCATACCAGCGCAGGTGGCACAACTTTTCACATAACTCTCAATGTCTTTTTTCATGGCTGGCCACCAAAACTGCCTTCATACCAAATGTAATGTTTTCAGGAACCCAAAGTGACCGGCTTGCTTTGCATCATGACTGCGCTGAAGGGCTTCGATCCTGAGGGCACTCGGGAGGTGCAGCTTAGAACCCTTCCAGGTTAGCCCTCCCCGAAGGGTTAATAGAGATTTATTGTCCTTGAACCAGGTGTCAGTCTCTAATTGCTCTTTGAGTCTTTTCAGTAAGCGGTCATTGGGACCGGTGGATTGCTTTCGTAATTGAGCTCTAGTGGTTATTTGCGAGGCAGATCGCAGTAGAGGAATGATAGAATTAATGATTTCCTCTCGGTGGCATTTGAACTGAGGCATCCTAGACAAAGCGTCAGCCAAAAAATTCTTACCCCCTGGAAGATACTTTAAAGTGAAATTGAAACGGTTGAAGTATTGAGCCCACTGGACTTGTTTCAGGGATAATTTACGGGGGATTTTCAGAGCTTCCAAATTTTTGTGATCAGTCCATCGTACCGCAAAAGCCTCCTTCTCCCAAATGGCCCACCTCCTCTCTGTGTCGGTTAGCTTCCGGGAAGTGTAAGCGCAGGGTTGTAATTCCCCCCAGTGATTTTTTTGCAAGAGGACAGCACCCACAGCCACGTCACTCGCATCGGCTTGAATGATGAATTGCTTTTCAGGATCAGGGTGCTTGAGAACAGGCTCGGCTGCAAAGAGTCTTTTTAGTTTCTCGATTGCAGCTTAACACTCTCGGGACCATGGCAATGGCTGACAAGGTCGGGGTTTCTCCCCCCCTTTTCCCATTTTCAATAAGTTGGTTATTGGCATGGCTATCTTTGCGAAAGAGGGGATAAATTGGCGGTAAAAGTTAGCAAACCCCAGAAACCTTTGAAGTTGTTTACGGGTGCGAGGGGGTTGCCATTCCAATACAGCTTTCACTTTTGCAGGATCCATTTCTATCCCCTCATTTGAAATTCGGTACCCTTGATAGTCAAGGCGTGTCTGGTGAAACTCACATTTAGATAGCTTTGTGTACAGTTTAGCCTTCAGTAGTTTCCTCAGCACTTCGCGGACCAATTTAATGTGCTCTTCCACAGTCTTAATGTAAATGAGAATGTCATCAAGATAAACTAAAAACCCCTTATACAGATGATCATGGAGCACCTGGTTGATTAACTGCATAAATACAGCAGGAGCTCCTTGTAGTCCAAAAGGCATCACTTTAAATTGGAAGCTTCCCAGGGGGCAATTGAAGGCGGTTTTCCATTTGTCCCCCTCCTTAATCCGGACTCGGTAATAAGCCTCTCTTAAATCAAACTTTGTAAAAACTTTCTGCTTTGCCAGGTGGGCTAACGTGTCCTTCATTAAAGGGAGGGGGTACATGTTCTCTATGCTGACAGCGTTTAATCCTTTAAAATCCACGCATAATCTCAGCGACCCATCTTTCTTTTCTTTGAACAATACGGGGGCTGCTACACATGATTTTGCTGGTTGGATAAAACCCCGAGCCAGATTCTTATCAATGTACTCTCTTAACTCCTTCATCTCTCTGGGCGTCATTGAGTACATTTTTGGCTTCCGGAGCTTGGCCCTGAGTAAGATTTCGATGGCACAGTCCATAGCCCGGTGAGGGGGGAGGATGTTGCACTCTTTCTCACTAAACGCCTCGGCTAAATCACGGTAGTCAGTTGGGACAACCTGGATCCCTGGCGGCTTTTCTACAACAGCTTTTAGTGTCTCAGGGTGCTCTTCCTGAACCTCATTTATGGTATAGTCCTTTGTATCACTGGCAGTGGCAGGTGGGAAGGGGCCTATCCCCAATCTCAAATTCCTCACTCCATTCTCCCACCAGATGTTTGGGCGCCACTTGTCGAGCCAGGCCAGACCCAAAATCACAGCCTCAGTCATTTTTGGGACCACCACAAAACGAATGATTTCCCAGTGCTGGCCCATTTCGCACTGGTTCTGTCAGATGCATGGCAGGTGCACCGCCGATAAGGGACCCGTCAGCTTGTTCAAATCTCATGGCTAGGGGTAACAGCCTTGCCCGAATCACCAGCTTGAGCACTGTGGGCAGATTAATTAGGCACCTGGTGCAACCTGAGTCTATTAGCATGTTTAAGTCCATTTGGGTCCCGGTTTTTGGTACTATTATCTTGACGGGGATGGCAAAAGGTGAGATGGGCTGACTTACCATCGGATCCTCCTCGCCTTCCTCGTCACTGTCATAGGGCGCCGGCATCTGCTGTGGCTCGGTCTGGGCTTTCGCCTCGAGCTTGATGGGGGGGAGGCCTTGACGGCCGGGTCTTGACGTGCCCAGTTTGTCTTCTCTCTTCCCCCTCTGGGAGCTTTTTGTGGCTTTGCGGTGGCAATTGGTGTGCTTCTGGGTTGGGGTTTGGGAGCCGGGCACACAGCACGGTGACCCATTTGACTGCATCGGTAGCACTTGATAGGAGCTGGCGCTTGGGGGGATGCTGGTGATCACAGTGGCCTGAGAACGTTGGCCAAGAAGGCGTTTCTCCTGGACACATGGCGGCTTGGGTTCGGCTGTGCCTGGCTTTCTGGGGCGGTCCAATTCGATGTCCAGCATCACTGCCATGTTGTAGCACTCACGCAATTGGTTGGGAAAGCCCTGATAGATGCAGGCTTGGAGTAAGTCGCAGTCTAGCCCCTGCTTGAAGTAGTTGATTAACGATTGTTCCGGCCACTGCCCCAGCCGACCAGCAACTCTTCTAAATTCATGAACGTATTCCTTAGCGGGGCGGCCTCTTTGCTTCAGACGATGGATCTCCTTCTCAGCCAACAGGGTCTGGGATTCGTCTTCAAAACGGCCTCTCAATTGATCCATGAACAGGTTAGCATTCTGCAGTTCAGGAGCCACTTCATCATGGAGGTTGGTCACCCAGTCGGCCACTTCCCCCTCCAAATTGGCTGCCACAGCATTCACCATCTGAGCATAAGCCTAGCGATCTAGATGAGCCCACACCTGGTTTAGGAAGAAGGATAGCTTCTTGGGGTCCCCATCAAAGGTGGGCTTGATGGGAGGCGGCTCAAACCTTGGGGCCGCCTGCACCTGCTGCTGGGCTGCCTGTTGGTCCTGGGGACGTAGCCGAACCACTCTCCAGACTTCACTTGGCCGGGCTCCTGGACTGGCAGCCTGAGGCCACGGCAGCAGACTTGGCTGGGATACAGGGCTCGACATCACAGCTGGCTGGGGAATAGGTGAGGCGGCATGGGCTCCGGCAGTCGGGCTGGGACTCCAGTGAGTGGGGGGAAGAGATGGGTAGCCTTTGGCATTCCCCCCCACGGCGCACACATCCTGGGTGACGGGAACTGTCTCTTTTACCTCCAATCTGTCGAACTTCTCCTTCAGCTGCTTGAGCGAGGGGCTGTGGACTGCAGACTGGAACTTCCAGTCTCCGGAGTCATCCCCTTCGATCGATCCCTTTCCCTTCTGGAATGCTGTGGACGAAAACCCCTGGGACGGCAGCAACAGGAGTTCCTCTTCAGCAGCTACAGGAGTGCTCCTGCGCTGAGGGGCAGCCTCGGCTTGATAGAGGTCCACCAGGATCGTAGTTCCCCCCTGCAGTACCAGCTTCCCAGGTTGGATCAACCGGGACTTTGGTCGAGCCCCTGCCAGTGACGCCTCCTCAGTGCCTGGAGCGGCTGTTTGCGCTCCGACAGCCAGAGTTCTGTTGCGGCTAGCAACGGCTCCATTCTTTTCCTCCATCTTCAAATCTTCGCCGAGTCTTCTTCGCTCTCCCAAAGGATGGGTAGGCGGTCTGGTCCCAGCACCCCAGAAAAAAACCCCAAATGTTTTATGAGACTTGGTTTAATGTCATGGTTCTGACAGACAGAGACGAATAAAGCAGAACTCCGAGGCTTGAAAATTCCTCAAAGAACATGTTTATTAGTTACAAAGTATCAGCAAGGTCAAAAGTGAAACCAAGTCTGAATACACAAGTAACAGTTGACCAATTACAAAGTTTAATGTCCCACCCACAAAACTATGCAAGCAACTACATTCCCCAATATACTCATTTTGTGGGCTTTTTTATGCAATGCCCAGTCCCTAGCCTCGGGAGCAGTAGATGACCTTGGTTCCCATGGGACAGAAGATTATTTTGACTAACGAAACACCTGGGCAACCCCCTCCCTCCGTTCTATGTGGCAACCTAGAATGAGAAGAAAAAATGGCTGCAGCCATGCTCATTGTAGAGTTGACAAGCAGTAGGATTCCTCTGAGCGAGTCTCATGTTTCTTTTTCAAGAACCGGCATTCAAAATCAAACCAGCAAGATCTACCTGCTCGAAAACGTTTGGCGGGAGGTTTAGTTATTAAATGTTTCTTCAGCATATTGCAGAGATTAAAGAATGCTTTGGAGACTGATAGCCAGTCGGTAGTAGTATAGGTGTGTGTCATGGGTCACCTCTACGTTTTTAGTGAGCCATCTGTGGGCCGTATTATATGATCTTAAATCTGAGCGACCTCGTAATATTACGGTCATAGGCTGATGATCACTTTCATCACCTAAATGTACGGTAACCTCTGAAAAGAGATCAACTTTATCTCTTGATACACATAAGAGATCTAGCATGCTGCTTGAGTGGGCTGAGTGGTATATGTAAGGGTATATATAGTTATTATTCTTATCTCCCAAGATTTGGAGATTACCTTTGAAAATCAAAGACAGTAGGAGCAGACTGGCAGTATTACTGTCAAGGTTCCGACTAATGGAGCACTTCAAAGAACTTCCAGGCATTGTTTATTCTGAAAAGTCTTTAATCATGAACACAATGTCGGCACATATTGAATGGATGCCAAGATCTGAATTTCTCTTACTTGCGCCTGACTTTTCTGGCTAAACCCCTCCCCTATTTTGCAGTCATAAGTCACATCTTCCAATTAGCCTGAAGGGCAAAGATTCACTTCCGTTCCTTATCCCGCGCTTTCCTTATAAATCTCCTCCCTTTCTATTGTCATCTGAATTAACTCTAAAAATACCAGACAGTTCTGCATATCTTGTCAAAGCAATAATATCCTATATTAGCAGCGTTGACATCCGGCCCCCCTTACAAAAGGACAGATCCTGTAATGTAAACAAAAGCATATGTTAATGACTAGTTTTCGGTTTGTTGGGGTGTTTCGCATGAAACCTTTTGACGAGCCTGTCAGCTTTCACCTCACTGGATTTCACCCAGGTGGCTTCAGACAACGGGTATCCCTTCCATTGTACTAGGTACTGCAATTTCCCTTTAAAAATTCTACAGTCAAGAATACGTTTCACTTCATAGTGGGTCTGTCCCGCAACTACGAGGGGCCCGGGTGCCTTCTTAGGGGGAGGTCTTAAAGTGGAGCCCCGATAAGGTTTCAACAAGCTGCAATGGAATACAGGGTGAATTCTACCTAAAAGTCTAGGGAGTTTCAGTTTTACGGTGACCGGATTGATGATCTTTACGATAGGAAAAGCCCCCAAGAATTTCGGTCCTAACTTTTTACTGGGTAATTTGAGGCGTAAATACTTAGTCGACAGATAAACCTTTTCCCCAACTTGGAATGTTCTTTGGGGAGCCCTCTTCTTATCAGCCTGCTTTTTATAGGTTTCAAAAGTCTTTTTTAAAGCAGTTTTTGTGTTTCTCCAAACTTCTTCCCATCCCCTCACTCATTGGTCAAGTGTCTGGGAAGCGGATGGCACCTGAAGGTATTCAGGTATTGGACCGAACTCTTTTCCTGTGGCTACTTTGAAAGGTGTGTAGCTGGTGCTGCTGTACACAGAATTATTGTACGCCACCTCTGCGAAAGGGAGGAGATCAGTCCACTTTGTCTGTTGGTAGGAAACGTAACATCTGAGATATTGCTCCACCATTTTGTTAGCGGATTCTGCAGCCCCATTGGTGGCTGAATGAAAAGCAGATGATAAGCCTTGAGATGATCCAATTAATTTAAGGAAACTCCTCCAAAACTTCGGTGTGAACTGCACTCCCCTGTCCGAAATTATTCACTTAGGGGCGCCATGCAGCCGGTAGATATGTTTCAGGAACAATTTAGTCAGTCGTTGGGCAGATGGGAGTCCTTTGCAGGCGATGAAATGAGCCTGCTTCGAAAACAGGTCTATCACAGTCCAGATGACAGTATTTCCTCTGCTTTCAGGTAGGTCTACTATAAAGTCCATAGCTATTCCTTCCCATGGTTGAGAAGGGTCTGCCACCGGCTGCAGTAACCCATGGGTTTTACCTGGGATTCTTTTCATTGTGGCACATACGGTACAACTCTTTACATAGTTTTCCACATCCCGTTTCAGACCCAGCCACCAAAATTGCCGGCGGGTGAGATGTAGAATTTTTAGATATCCAAAGTGTCCAGCCTGTTTTACATCATGGCTGTGTTTGAGAGCATTAAGATGGAGGGCTTCAGGCAAATACAGTTTCCCCCCCTTGTAAGCCAAACCATCCTTGCATGTCAGGGAGGTTTGATTATCTTTGAACCATTGATCGTTGAGGAGCTCTCATTTTATTTTCTTTACCCCAGGGTCATCAGGATTTGGGACCCTGCGAGGCGTGAGCTGAGCGGCAGTTTGTGGATTGGCGATAATTGCTTCATTAACCTCTTCGCATTCGCTTTTGTACTGGGGCAATCTCGATAGCGCATCAGCTAGGATGTTTTTTCTTCCTGGTATGTACTTTAGAGTGAAGTTGAAACGGTTAAAGTACTGTGCCCACCGCACTTGCTTTGGGGACAATTTGCGGGGAGTTTTCAGTGCCTCTAGGTTTTTATGATCTGTCCATACTTCAAATGGCACCTTGCTCCCTTCTAGATAGTGTTGCCAGTTTAACAGTCCCCACCGAATAGCGAAGGCCTCCTTCTCCCAGACTGCCCATCTCCTCTCGCTTTCAGTAAATTTTTTAGAGGTGTAGGCACAGGGTTGTAGAACTCCACTTTTGTTCTTCTGCAGTAATACAGCTCCGACTGCCACGTCGCTGGCGTCAGCTTTGATTACAAAGGGTTCCCCTGGGCAGGGGTGCTTTAGGACCGGTTCAGCAGCAAATAGTTTTTTTAAATTCTCAAAAGCTGTTTGACAGCCCATTGTCCATGCTAGTGGTTGGCCCGGTCGCAGTTTCCCTCCTCCTTTGCCTGTTTTGAGTAGTTCTGTAAGGGGTAGGGCAATCTCGGCAAAGGAGGGGATGAATTGATGATAGAAGTTGGCAAAACCTAGAAAGCTCTGGAGCTGTTTGCGAGTCTTTGGGGGCTGCCACTCGATTATAGCTTTCACCTTGGCTGGATCCATCTCAATGCCCTCGTTGGAAATTCTATAGCCGAGATAATCTAATCGGGTCTGGTGAAATTCACATTTTGACAATTTGGCATAAAGCTTGGCATTCAATAGTTTCTTTAACACTTCTCTCACCAGCTTTATGTGATCAGTCATATTCGTGCTGTATATCAGGATATCGTCAAGGTACACCAGAACCCCTTTGTACAAGTGATCATGTAGGACCTCATTAATCAACTGCATGAATACAGCTGGGGCCCCCTGTAGTCCAAATGGCATGACCTTGAACTGATAGCTCCCCATGGGGCAGTTGAAGGCAGTTTTCCATTCGTCTCCCTCCTTTATTCTCACTCGGTAATATGCCTCTCTCAGGTCTAATTTAGTGAAGACACTTCCTTTAGCCAGATGGGTTAATAGGTCCTTTAGGAGGGGGAGGGGGTATTTGTTTTCCACACTCACGGCATTGAGACCCTTATAGTCTACGCAGAGACGAATAGACCCATCTTTTTTTTCTTTGAACAAAACAGGGGCTCCCACGGTAGATTTGGCCCGTTCAATGAACCCCCTCGCTAGGTTTTTGTTTACGTATCGCTGCATATCCTCCATTTCAAGGGGGGACATAGCATACATTCTCAGTCGTGGGAGTTTGGCTCCTGGCACCAGTTCGATAGAGCAATCATTGGGTCTGTTAGGGGGCAGAGCATCGCATTCTTTTTCACTAAATACCTCCGCTAGGTCCCGGTATTCTCTGGGGATAAGTGGTTCGCCTGGTGGCAGTGAGGCAGCCATGTGCGCTCGGTCATTGGGTGGCCTGAAGTGTCCCGCAACGTCGGTTGAATCAGTGGGAGGCTTAGGCCCTATAGGTAGTCTCACAGTTCTCATTCCTTTCTCCCACCAGATAAATGGCTTCCATTTGTCCAACCAGGCTAAACCTAGGATCACAGTCTCAGTCATTTTTGGGGCCACCAGGAAGCGAATAAACTCCCAGTGCGCACCTATCTCTAGGCGTAAGGGCTCAGTTAATTGTGTGACTAAAGTCCCTCCCATCAGGGAGCCATCAGCTTGCTCGAACCTCACAGGTTTGGAGAACTGTTTTGCCCATATGCCCATTTTCATGGCAAAGGGTAGGCTAATAATGCATCGGGTGCATCCAGAATCGATTAGCACGTTTAAGTCTATTTGTGCTCCTGACTTAGGGATTATAAGCTTGGCGGGCAGTGAAAAAGACGGGACTTGTCGACTCACCATCGGGTCGTTCTCTCCTTCGTCGCTGTCAAAGGAGGGTAGAGCAAGGGCGGGTCCACCCGGAGTCCCGGCGTCCTCTTGTGTGGGAGGTGTAATCTGGGCATCAGGTTCTTGCATGACCCGGTTGGATTTTTCTCTCGTTAGCCGCTGGGTAGGTTTCCTTCTCGCCGCTGGTTCCGGTCTGCTCTGCAGTCGGGGGTAGGGGACCGGACAGTTTGCTGCTCGATGTCCCTCTTGTCCGCACCGGAAACACTTAATTGACGGGCCTGCAGGTGGCCTGGGTCTTTCAGCCATCGCAGTAGTTGGAGGGTTTTGTGGGTGTGATTGTTGTTCGGGTTGCTCTGGCTGCTGCTCGGATTCAGGTGGGGGAGGCTTCTTATAGCGGGCGAGCTGAACGTCTAGCTTCACCGCTGCCTGGTACCATTCTCGCAGCTGATCAGGTACTGCTCGATAGAAGCATGCCTGAGAGAGGTGATCGTCTAATCCCTCAATGAAGTGATGGATTAGGGAGTGCTCTGGCCACCCCTCTATTCGACCTGCTATCTTGCAAAACTCTCGCACGTACTCCAGGGCAGGCCTGCTGGCCTGTTTTATTTTGTGGATTTGTTCTCTTGCTTTTAGGCCAAGGGATGGGTCCTCAAATCTTTCTTTCAGACCTAGGAGGAAGAGGTGGGGGTCCTCCAATTCTGGGGCTTGCTCATTATATAAATTGTTCAGCCATTCGGATGCTTCTCCCTCTAGGCTGGACGCAATCACATCAACCATGGCCCCTGGGTCCGGGTAGAGATAGGCCCAGCAATTCAAGTGAGAGCGCACTTGGTTGAGGAAAAAAATCAGCTTCTCTGGGTCCCCATCGAAGGTTGCTCTGAAAGGTGGGGCAATTGTAGGCTTTTGGGGCCCCCACTGTGGCTGTTGCTGCTGGCCCCATCCTGGCTGCTGGTTTATGCCCAGGGGTTGCACGTTCGGGGGCTGGGGACAATCTCCTTGCTGTGGTCGTTCTCCCACCAGCTGCTGATCTCCTGGCTCCTGCACCACCCCAAGCTGTTGCAAGGCCTCTATTAGCTGTGGCAAACCCAGAGGATTTATAGGCTGTTGGGGCCCCCACTGTGGCTGTTGCTGCTGGCCCCATCCTGGCTGCTGGTTTATGCCCAGGGGTTGCACGTTCGGGGGCCGGGGCCAGTCTCCTTGCTGTGGTCGTTCTCCCACCAGCTGCTGATCTCCTGGCTCCTGCACCACCTCAAGCTGTTGCAAGGCCTCTATTAGCTGTGGTGAGCTCAGAGGTTGTTTACCCTCTGCCTGCTGAGAATGCCACACTCCCCATTGTTGCAGAGGCCTCAGACTGGAATTCCCTCTCTCTTCAGGGCTGGAGTCCCTGACAGGGGAAGACAGGGTCTTGAAGGCTTTCTGATCTACAATGGAGGGGCTGTAGGCTTCTCTCTGCAGGAGTGGATTTTTGCTTCTCACCTCTGGGTTTTGAACTCTTTCCAGTGACTCACCCAAAGCTTGAGTGGCAGGCGATCCGTTATCTCTCTGCCATTCTGCTTTTGAAGTCTTTGAAAGTGGCAAAGCTGTTTCGAAGACTCTGGAATCTCCACTTGGCTTCTCCCAGTCTGACGACCAAATCAGCTCTCCTAATTGCTTTGGCCTTGCTCCCAACTGGGAGATCTGCCAGAGTTCCTTCTCCCCCGGCTTGCTGGTTGTCGCTCCCCCCCCTGGGGAAGCTGCTGCTGCCGGGGTGTTGGCTTCAGGCAATCTTTCTTCTTTCATAATGAGATCTTCTCCGAATCTTCGTCAGCTTATCCCTTTTTTTTAGGAACAGCGACTGGGGCCCGGGACCCCTAAATGGTTTGAAAAGTTGTTAGATTTTGGCATGATGTCAAGGTTCCGACTAATGGAGCACTTCAAAGAACTTCCAGGCATTGTTTATTCTGAAAAGTCTTTAATCATGAACACAATGTCGGCACATATTGAATGGATGCCAAAATCTGAATTTCTCTTACTTGCGTCTGACTTTTCTGGCTAAACCCCTCCCCTATTTTGCATTCATAAGTCACATCTTCCAATTAGCCTGAAGGGCAAAGATTCACTTCCGTTCCTTATCCCGCGCTTTCCTTATAAATCTCCTCCCTTTCTATTGTCATCTGAATTAACTCTAAAAATACCAGACAGTTCTGCATATCTTGTCAAAGCAATAATATCCTATATTAGCAGCATTGACAATTACTTTTGTTGTCTCTAGAAAGCCACTGTGGATGATTATCAAAAAATTCCTTTGGGAATCCTTTCTTTTGAGCAAACTCATGGAAGCATGGACCTAATTTAGCATTAAAATCTCCAAGTAATATAATTATGGATTGAGGATACAGTACAAATATATCATCCAGTATGACTTCTAAACATGTCCAATAGTCAGAGTTATAATACAGGGATGTGTTTGGAGGAATGTATACATTTACCAATATGAATTCAAACTCCTTATATCTAAATTTCACAACTAAAAAATACAAAAACTTATCTTCATTATATAGTTTCTCCCCCTGCCATTGTAATTCTTGCTTAATAAAAATACATAGACCACCAGAGGGTCGCCCTTTGTTTTTTGTTTTTCAGGCAGCGGAAGCCCATCCCTGAAAGTCCGGAAGTTGTACTAATTCGTCCTCTTCTGTTAGCCAGGTTTCCTGAATGGCTATTACATCAAATTTGGATAAGAAACTCACTAGTCCACTGTTAACCACTTCTTTCCAGCCAGCTATGTTCCAAATCACAATTTGTATAGGAGTCCCGAAAGCAGGATATTCTGACTGGGTTGGTTGAATAAGGCGTAAAGGTACCGGATGTCAACTTGTTTTTGGAGCTGGATCAATATTGACTATACTTCCTGTGTAAACACAGTTATTGTAAAATTCAATATACCTCCTCATACGTTGTAGTTGTTGTTCTTCTTTATCTTGATTGCTGATATTCCCTTGATTTTGATCTAAGACTGGCATTTCTACTGATGAACAAGGACTCCGATCATCCTTCTCATTATCTAGTTGTCGTACTGGATGGTTAATTTGGACTTGTACTGTTATATCCTGCTGAGTGTCCTTTTCCTTTACTTTTTGCTTTTGACTGACACGCCTTCTCTTTTTATTTGTTGGGGATTTGGTGCTTTCAGAAACCGAGCTTGATAACAGTTCCACAGAAGAGCAGCTAGAGGGGAGCAGAGTGTTCAGACTTTCTGTTGCATTAGTTACCGATTTCAACATTGAACTAATTATTCCAATTTTCTTTAAAATCAGCTGTTGATCTCCTGGGCAAAGGGTGGCAAACTGATGGATTAATTCTTCCTCATCATCTATAAACTGTAACTGTCTGTTCAGTAGATCTGAGTTCTCTTTTT
This sequence comes from Azemiops feae, assembly GCA_023970755.1. Classification (NCBI taxonomy): domain Eukaryota; kingdom Metazoa; phylum Chordata; class Lepidosauria; order Squamata; family Viperidae; genus Azemiops; species Azemiops feae. Next base: position 1,534 of record JALGBA010003332.1, on the reverse strand, counting down.
TATTATCCTTATCTTGTTCTATCCTTGTTAATAGAGAGATTCTTTGCTTGGCCGTTAATGTTTTGGAATTTTCAAGGTTGGAGTCAGCCTCCCTCACTGTCTTTGCTCTCTGCCCAGACTTTAGCAGAGGCTGAATTTGGGTGGTATAAAACACCCATATTGGCCGAATACAGTATTTCCTTAAAAAGTTTCGAGCCTAAATAACATTGATGGAAGAACAATCTGCCCGAAGGTTCTTTTACAACCATATCTGCTGGGGAGCCAAGAAATCTCTGTTAGTTCATTAGGATATACCCTGCAGTGTAAAAGTTGGGAAAGAGAGTTCAGTATTACTGATCTGTTATGCCACCTGCCTCTGTTCAAAGGAATATCAGCAACTTGGAGTAGAATCCTATGTCTCTGTAGAACTAGCCTCTCCGTGTCTTCTCCATCTTGAGGCCCCCGATGCATGTGGGCTGTCCATGAATTAAGAAGTAAGTTTTGGAGCATGGACTTTGCTATTTACTTCCTTATCTAATTTAGAGATATAGCTTCCCATTAGAGACTTTAATTCTTCAATATTTTCTTTTGCCACCAAGAGCTGATCAAATATAGCAATAACTGTTCGTGCTGTCAAGAGGCAATTCTTGGCAACCAAGTCCAAGTCTCCTTTAAAATTGCTCTTAATATTATCCTTATTCTCCCCTGTCTCCTAATGGAGCCTCATTTTCCACAGAAAGGCAGTCATCCTCCTCCCAATCCAGTAAGGAGCAGGGCTTGTTTACAGAGGTTACAAGGGGAGAAGAGAAAAGAAATGGAGACTTACTTGCAGTGTCCATTATCTGAAATAAGTCCTTTATCTTTGGTTGTCCAAGTGTTGTTGCCACCATGTTGTGATTAAGGTTTCCTCCGGACTGTATATCCAATTTATGCCTCCTTTTAAACTTACTTTTAGAGTCCCTTGTTGCTTTTGCTGTTACCTTTTGTTTTGGCATCCTTGGGTGGTTTAAAGGATTTTAAAACATACTCCCGCTTCATCGGCAAATGCTTGAAGCTGATAAGTTCCGGAACTCGTAGTCTAAAACCTAATCCTATCTAATCCTAAATCTAAAACCCTAAAATTACTACTCCTAGTAAAAGAAAACTAACTTTACTAATTAATAGTTAATATTAGATAAAAATGAACTATTTTACAACCATATAAAAGTAACTAAAATCAGAGGATGAGGAGCTCACTAAAAGAGCTGTCACATGACAGCCGAGACTTTATAGGTTAGAATGGGTATGAACTCCCATATTCTTGATTTACTTATAAAGGATTTTCATTTAAAATTGACTAAGTTCATCTGGTAGTTCAAAGATGCTGAGGACTAAATTGGTTATTAGTTGGTTCCAAGACCCTGTATGGATGATGTACTGTCATCTTGGTTTTGAGATATATAAGTTGGTGATTAATTTAATACATCATAAAATAAGGAAATATTAATCCTTGCTCACCTCAAATTTTGTTTCTCTGTTCAGTCAAAATCAGAAGATGATGCTAGAGCAGGAACGG
>JALGBA010003330.1:0-12779 GCA_023970755.1 Azemiops feae | reverse complement strand
TCCTTCCTTCCTTCCTTCCTTCCTTCCTTCCATTCTTACAAATCACTCAAGTCGCTGAACATATCCAACACCGGCTTTCATGCCTAAGGCGGGACTAGAACTCACCGTCTCCTGGTGATTGGCCCAAAGTCCCCCACTTGGCTTTCATGCCTAAGGCGGGACTAGAACTCACTTTCTCCTGGTGATTGGTCCAAAGTCACCCAGCTGGCATTCACGCCGACGGGGGAACTAGAACTCTCAAGGCTAGCCATGTCTTTCTTGAAGAAGACCCTACCTCAAGGTGGTATTCCGTGGAGCGAGACGTTGGTCTACAGGACCTCAAGGGTGGGTTGGCCAAGTCTAGCCTTCTTGGGTTGGCCTTCTATGGTCTATCCCCATGTCTTGAAGAAGACCCTACCTCAAGGTGGCATTCCATGGAGCAAGGGGTTGGTCTACAGGACCTCAAGGGAGGGTTGGCCAAGTCTAGCCCTCTTGGGTTGGCCTTCTCTGGTCCACCATGTCTTGAAGAAGACCCTACCTCAAGGTGGCATTCCGTGGAGCGAGACGTTGGTCTACAGGACCTCAAGGGAGGGTTGGCCAAGTCTAGCCTTCTTGGGTTGGCCTTCTCTGGTCCACCATGTCTTGAAGAAGACCCTACCTCAAGGTGGCATTCCATGGAGCGAGATGTTGGTCTACAGGACCTAAAGGGAGGGTTGGCCCAGCCTAGCCTTCTTGGGTTGGCCTTCTATGGTCTATCCCCATGTCTTGAAGAAGACCCTACCTCAAGGTGGCATTCCATGGAGCAAGGGGTTGGTCTACAGGACCTCAAGGGAGGGTTGGCCAAGTCTAGCCCTCTTGGGTTGGCCTTCTCTGGTCCACCATGTCTTGAAGAAGACCCTACCTCAAGGTGGCATTCCGTGCAGCGAGATGTTGGTCTACAGGACCTAGAGGGAGGGTTGGCCCAGCCTAGCCTTCTTGGGTTGGCCTTCTATGGTCTATCCCCATGTCTTGAAGGAGACCCTACCTCAAGGTGGCATTCCGTGGAGCGAGACGTTGGTCTACAGGACCTCAAGGAAGGGTTGGCCCAGCCTAGCCTTCTTGGGTTGGCCTTCTATGGTCTATGCCCATGTCTTGAAGGAGACCCTACCTCAAGGTGGCATTCCGTGGAGTGAGATGTTGGTCTACAGGACCTCAAGGGAGGGTTGACCAAGTCTAGCCTTCTTGGGTTGGCCTTCTATGGTCTATCCCCATGTCTTGAAGGAGACCCTACCTCAAGGTGGCATTCCGTGGAGCGAGATGTTGGTCTACAGGACCTCAAGGGAGGATTGGCGAAGTCTAGCCTTCTTGGGTTGGTCTTCTTGAAGAAGACCCCACCTCAAACTCAACAAGTTCCTCCTTCCTTATTCTTGATCTTCATCTCTTTGGTTGACCCCTTGGCCTACAAGAGGCCTACCTTCCTTTCCTCCGTGGCTCTTCTGAGGACGGGTGTGTTGCCGGATTGTGAGTGTGTGTGTGTGGGTTCTTTGCTTCCAGGCCATGTCCAAGCTGGGCCTGCGGCAAATCCACGGCGTGACCAGGATCACCATCCGCAAATCCAAGAACATCTTGTTTGTGATCACCAAGCCGGATGTCTTCAAAAGCCCTGCCTCGGATATCTACATCGTCTTTGGAGAAGCCAAGGTGAGCCGGGAAGAGGAGCTGGGATCCTGGGGCTGGGGGAGTCCGTGGGGGACAGGAGAGGGAGGGAGGGAAGGAAGGAAGGAAGGAAGGAAGGGGAGGAGGGAGCTGGGGATCCGTGGGGACAGGACCGAGAGGCGGGAAGGAAGAGGAAGGAAGGAAGGAAGGAAGGGGAGAGGGAGCTGGGGGAGTCTGTGGGGGACAGAGAGGGAGGGAAGGAAGGAAGAAGGAAGGAAGGAAGAGGAGGAGGAGGAGGCTGGGGGAGTCCGGGGGGACAGGAGAGGGAGGGTGGGAGGGAGGGAAGGAAGGAAGAAGAAGGAAGGAAGGGGAGGAGGGAGCTGGGGGAGTCCGTGGGGTACAGGAGAGGGAGGGAAGGAAGGAAGGAAGGAAGGAAGGAGAGGGAGGGGGGAAGAGAAGAAGGAAGGAAGAAGGGAAAGGGAAGGAAGGAAGGAGAGGGAGGACAGAAGAGAAGAAGGAAGGGGAGGAGGAAGGAAGCAGAGGGAGGGCGAAGAGAAGAAGGAAGGAAGAAGGGAAAGGGAAGGAAGGAAGGAGAGGGAGGACAGAAGAGAAGAAGGAAGGGGAGGAGGAAGGAAGCAGAGGGAGGGCGAAGAGAAGAAGGAAGGAAGAAGGGAAAGGGAAGGAAGAAAGAGGGCAGAAGAGAAGAAGGAAGAAAGAAAAACTAGGAAGGGAGGGCAGAAGAGAAGAAGGAAGGAAGAAGGGAAAGGGAAGGAAGGAGAGGGTGGAAGAGAAGAAAGAAGAAAGGAAAGAAGGAAAGAAGAGGGAGGGCGGAAGAGAAGAAGGAAGAAGGGAGAGAAGGAAGGAAGGAAAGAGAGCAGAAAAGAAGGAAGGAAAAAGAAACAAGGAAGGAAGGAAGGAGAGGACGGAAGAGAAGAAGGAAGGAAGAAGAGAAACAAGGAAGGGAGAGGGAGGGGGGAAGAGGAAGGAATGATGAAGGAAGGAATGAAGAAAGAGGGAGGATGGAAGAGAAGGAAGGGAGAAAAATAAGGATGGAAGGAAGGGAGAGTGAAAGGGAAGGTGGAAGGAAAGAAAGGGAGGAAGGAATAATGAAGGGTAGCGAAAAGAAGGCAGAAGGGAATGGCAAGAAGGAAAGGAAGAAAGGGAGGAAAGAAAAGGAAGGAAGGAAGGAGAGGGATGGTGGAAGAGAAGAAGGAAGAAGGGAAAGGGAAGGAAGAAGAGAAAGAAGGAAGGAGGGAGGGTGGAAGAGAAGGAAGGAAGGAGAGAGAAAGGGAAGGTGGAAGGAATGAAAGAAGGAAGAAGGAAGGAATAATGAAGGGAAGTGAAAATAAGGCAGAAGGGAATGGCGGGAAAGAAAGGAAGAAAGGAAGGAGAAGGAAGGAAGGAACGAAAAAGGAGAGGGAAGGAGAGGGGGAGAGCGTGGAAAGGAGAGAGGGAAGGAAAAGAAAGGGAGGAAGAGAAGGAGGGTGGGAGAGGGAAAGAGGGATGGGAGGAAGGGGAAAGAGAGGAAGGAGGGACGTATGGAGGGAAGGGAGGAGAGTGAGAGAAGGAAGGAAGGAGGGAGAGAGGGAGAGAAATTCTTATTTTTAATATGGGTAGTCCTCAGCTTACGACCACAACCAAAATTTTCCATTGGGAAGCGAGACGGTCGTTAAACGAGTTTTGCCTCCTTTTACGACCTTTCTCGCCGCCGTCGTTAAGCAAATCCCTGCGCTTGTTCGGTTAGCCGCGCGGTCATTAACCGAATCCGGCTTCCCCCCCCGTCGATTTTGCTGGTCGGATGGTCGCCAAAGGGGGAATCGCCTGACACCCCCTCCCCCCGGGGAACGACCGTCGCAAATGCGAGTCGGTTGGCCGAGCGTCCGAATTTGGATCACTGCGACCCCAGGGGGGACGCTGCGACGGTCGTGTCAGTGTGAAAGGCGACTCCTTTTTTTACAGTGCCGTTGCAACTTTGAACGGCCACTAAGCGAGTCGCCGTAAGTCGAGGACTCCCCGCATTGTGATAGATCGCCGTTTTCGTTGCTGTCTTCTCCTCCTCTCTGGAGAAATCGGACCGAAAATGTGAGATTATGGGAGGTTGAAGACCTGTCCCCTTGGTAGACCATGGAAGAAGGAAGGCAACCATCTGGAGGTCTTCTTCTTGGGGTGTCTTCTCCTGGAAATGGACTTGGCCAGGTCTCTCCCCCTCCAGATCTCTGACGTCCCTCCACTTCTGTCTTCTCCAGATCGAAGACCTCTCCCAACAGGTCCACAAAGCCGCGGCGGCGAAGTTCAAAGTCCCTGTGGAGCACTCGCCCTTAATCACCGAAGCAGCCCCGGCCCTCACCATCAAGGAGGAGAGTGAGGAAGAGGAGGAGGTAAGGGAGGAGACCAAGGATGGTAACCTTCTCCAAGCGTAGCTGGAGACTATGGTGGTGGAAAGGAGGGAGGCCGAGATGGACGAGAACATGGGAGGTCTTTGTGGTGTCCTCTTCGAGTCCCACCTAGGAGGTCAGCAGGTCCTCAAGTTCCACCTAGGAGGTCCTCAGTTTCCACCTAGGAAGTCCAAATCAGGAGGTCCTCAAGTTCCACCTAGGAAGTCCAAATCAGGAGGTCCTCAAGTTCCACCTAGGAGGACCAAGTCAGGAGACCCTCAAATTCCACCTAGGAGATCCTCAAGTTCCACCTAGAAGGTGCAAGTCAGGAGGCCCTCAACTTCCACCTAGGAGGTCCTTAAGTTCCACCTAGAAGGTCCAAGTCAGGAGGTCCTCAAGTTCCACCTAGGAGGTCCTCAAGTTCCACAAAGTCCAAGTCAGGAGACCTCAAGTTCCACCTAGGAGGTCCTTAAGTTCCACCTAGAAGGTCCAAGTCAGGAGGTCCTTAAGTTCCACCTAGGAGGACCAAGTCAGGAGGTCAAGTTCCACCTAGGAGGACCAAGTCAGGGGACCCTCAAGTTCCACCTAGGAGGTCCTCAGGTTCCACCTAGGAGGTCCAAGTCAGGAGGTCCTCAAGTTCCACCTAGGAGGACCAAGTCAGGAGGTCAAGTTCCACCTAGGAGGTCCAAGTTAGGTCCTCCAGTTCCACCTAGGAGGTCCAAGTCAGGAGACCCTCAAGTTCCACCTAGGAGGTCCTTAAGTTCCACCTAGAAGGTGCAAGTCAGGAGGTCCTTAGGTTCCACCTAGGAGGACCACGTCAGGAGGTCACGTTCCACCTAGGAGGTCCAAGTTAGGAGGTCACGTTCCACCTAGGAGGTCCACATTAGGAGGTCCTCCAGCTCCACCTAAGAGGACCAAGTCAGGAGACCCTCAAGTTCCACCTAGGAGGTCCTCAATTTCTACCTAGAAGGTCCAAATCAGGAGGTCCTCAAGTTCCACCTAGGAGGTCCCCAAGTTCCACCTAGGAGGCCCAAGTCAGGAGGTCCTCAAGTTCCACCTAGCAGGTCCAAGTTAGAAGGTCCTCAAGTTCCACCTAGGAGGACCAAATCAGGAGGTTCTCAAGTTCCACCTAGCAGGTCCAAGTTAGAAGGTCCTCAAGTTCCACCTAGGAGGCCCAAGTCAGGAGGTCCTCAAGTTCCACCTAGCAGGTCCAAGTTAGAAGGTCCTCAAGTTCCACCTAGGAGGACCAAATCAGGAGGTTCTCAAGTTCCACCTAGGAGGTCCAAGTCAGGAGGTCCTCAAGTTCCACCGGGGAGGTCCGGTAGTCATAGAAGGACCCAAAATGGCACCCTAGAGCCGGAAGGGACCTTGGAGAGGTCATCAAGTCCAACCCGCTTGTCCAAGACAGCAGACCTGCCATGAGCTTTGGGGTCCACCTCATGGGACTCGTCTCCTGATAGCTTGTCAAGCCCAGCTTCTCCTCCTTTCTGAAGATGCGAACCCTGGACTTCAGGTTCCGGGCACCCCATAAAAGGTGGGAGAAGTGACCCCAACGTGGGGGAGGAGGTCTACTACAACCTCACCCCGTTGATACTCCAATTGTTGTTAGGGTTTGTTGCAACCTGTCATGAGGTTGATGATGATCTTCTTCCTCTTCTTCCTCTTCTTTTCCTCCTCCTCCTCTTCTTTTCCTTTTTCTCTCTTCTTCCTCCTCTCTTCCTCCTCCTTCTCCCTCGCCCTCTGCTTCTTCACCTCCTCCTCCTCTTTCCTTTTCTCCTTTTCTTTTCTCCTTCGTTCCTTCCTTTCCCCTATTTTTCTTTCTTTTGTTTTTTCTTTATTTTCTTTCCCCCTTTCTTTTTCTTCCTTTTTCTTTCCTTTTCTTTTTTTTCCCTTCCTTCCTTCCTCTTTCCTCCTTCTCCTTTTTACGTCCCTCCTTTCTTTTCTTCCTTCTCCTTTTTTCTTTTTTCCTCCCTCCCTCTCTCCCTCCTTCCCTCTTTCTTTCTTTCCTTCCTCCTTCCTTCCTTCCTCCTTCCTTCCTTTCCTTTCTTCTTTTTCCTTTCCTCCCTCCCTCCGTTCGTCGCCAGGTGGACGAAACGGGCCTGGAGGTCAGAGACATCGAGCTGGTGATGGCTCAGGCCAACGTCTCCCGCCCCAAAGCCATCCGAGCCCTTCGGCACAACAACAACGACATCGTCAACGCCATCATGGTGAGTCTGGGGAGGGCCGCGAGGGAGCGAGAGCAGCCGAGCCTCCGCGGTGGGGTGGAGCGTGGTCTGGATTCCCGAGGGAGGGAGGGAGGGGCTTCATTCCCGGATCCCGAGAGAAAGACGGCAAAGGTTAGATCCTTCGGTGGGGAAGGAAGAGAAACGGGACGCTCCTCCCGAGCGACTCCTCCGAGGGTTTTCGACGGGGTGGCAACGGCCGACGCTCCTCCCCTCGCGACGGGTCCGTTTAGTGACTGCTCCAGGGTTACGAGGGCACTGAAAACGGGGACCCTTTGTTGGACTTTAATGGTCCTGGCAGCATCCCGACGGTCGGGGGATCCTCTTTTCCCCCCCAACGTTCTGAACCGGCAACGTCGAGGGGATTCACTTAACGGCCGTCTTGCTAACTGAACCACTGCAGCGATTCGCTTAACGGACCGGGAGAAGAAAAGGCAAATGGGACAAAACTCACTAAACTGACGTGTCTCGCTTAGCGACCGAAATTTGGGGCTCATTTGCGGCCGTACGTTGAGGATGTGAACTAGAAGAGAGCGGGAATAGAGTAAATAGGAATAGGATAGGATAGGATAGGATAGGATACAGAATAGGATAGGATAGGATAAAGAAGAGAAGAGAAGAGAAACAAGAATAGAATATATGAAATAGAACAGAATAGAATGGAATATTTTAATAGAATAGAATGAAGTAGAATATAGAATAGAATAGAATAAGGAGAATAGAATAGAAAAAGGAGAATAGAATAAAATAGAATAAGGAGAATAGAATAAAATAATAGAATAGAATAGAATAGAATAGAATAGAATAGAAAAAGGAGAATAGATAGAATAGAAAGGAGAATAGAATAGAAAAAGGAGAATAGAATAGAATAGAATAGAATAAGGAGAATAGAATAGAATAGAATAATAGAATAGAATAGAATGGAATGGAATGGAATGGAATAGAATAGAAAAAGGAGAATAGATAGAATAGAATAGAATATATGGAATGGGATAAGAATAGAATAGAATAGAATAGAATAGAATTAGAATAGAATAGAATAGAATAGAATAGAAAAAGGAGAATAGAGTAGAATAGAATAGAATAGAATATATGGAATGGGATAAGAATAGAATAGAATAGAATAGAATAGAATAGAATAGAATAGAAAAAGGAGAATAGATAGAATAGAATAGAATATATGGAATGGGATAAGAATAGAATAGAATAGAATAGAATAGAATAGAATAGAATAGAATAGAATAGAAAAAGGAGAATAGAGTAGAATAGAATAGAATATATGGAATGGGATAAGAATAGAATAGAATAGAATAGAATAGAATAGAATAGAATAGAATAGAATAGAATAGAATAGAATAAGGAGAATAGAATAGAATAGAATGAATAGAATAGAACAGAATAGAATAGAATAGAATAGAATAGAATAGAATAAGGAGAATAGAATAGAAAAAGGAGAATAGATAGAATAGAATAGAATATATGGAATGGGATAAGAATAGAATTAGAATAGAATAGAATAGAATAGAATAGAATAGAATAGAATAGAATAGAATAGAAAAAGGAGAATAGAGTAGAATAGAATAGAATAGAATATATGGAATGGGATAAGAATAGAATAGAATAGAATAGAATAGAATAGAATAGAATAGAATAGAATAGAATAGAATAGAATAGAATAGAAGAGAATAGATAGAATAGAATAGAATATATGGAATGGGATAAGAATAGAATAGAATAGAATAGAATAGAATAGAATAGAATAGAATAGAATAGAAAAAGGAGAATAGAGTAGAATAGAATAGAATATATGGAATGGGATAAGAATAGAATAGAATAGAATAGAATAGAATAGAATAGAATAAGGAGAATAGAATAGAATAGAATGAATAGAATAGAATAGAATAGAATAGAATAGAATAAGGAGAATAGAATAGAATAAGGAGAATAGAATAGAAAAAGGAAAATAGAATAAAATAGAATAAGGAGAATAGAATAGAATAAAATAATAGAAGAGAACAGAATAGAAGAGAATAAGGAGAATAGAATAGAAAAAGGAGAATAGAATAGAATAGAATAAGGAGAATAGAATAGAATAGAATAGAATAGAATAGAATAGAAAAAGGAGAATAGAATAGAATATATGGAATGGGATAAGAATAGAATAGAATAGAACAGAATAGAATAGAATAGAATAGAATAGAATAAGGAGAATAGAATAGAATAGAATAGAATAGAATAGAATAGAATAGAATAGAATAGAATAGAATAGAATAGAAAAAGGAGAATAGATAGAATAGAATAGAATATATGGAATGGGATAAGAATAGAATAGAATATATGGAATGGGATAAGAATAGAATAGAAAAGAATAGAATAGAATAGAAAAAGGAGAATAGAGTAGAATAGAATAGAATAGAATATATGGAATGGGATAAGAATAGAATAGAATAGAATAGAATAGAATAAGGAGAATAGAATAGAATAGAATAGAATAAGGAGAATAGAATAGAATAGAATAGAATAAGGAGAATAGAATAGAAAAAGGAGAATAGAATAAAATAGAATAAGGAGAATAGAAGAGAATAAAATAATAGAAGAGAACAGAATAGAATAGAATAAGGAGAATAGAATAGAAAAAGAATAGAATAGAAAAAGGAGAATAGAATAGAATAGAATAGAATAAAGAGAATAGAATAGAATAGAATAGAATAGAATAGAAAAAGGAGAATAGAATAGAATAGAATATATGGAATGGGATAAGAATAGAACAGAACAGAACAGAACAGAACAGAACAGAACAGAACAGAACAGAACAGAACAGAACAGAACAGAACAGAATAGAATAGAATAGAATAGAATAGAATAGAAAAAGAATAGAAAAAGAATAGAATAGAAAAAGGAGAACAGATTGTAGAATAGAATAGAATAGAATAGAATAAGGAGAATAGAATAGAATAGAAAAAGGAGAATAGATAGAATAGAATAGAAAGGAGAATAGAATAGAAAAAGAATAGAATAGAATAGAATAAGGAGAATGGAATAGAATAGAATAGAATAGAATAGAAAAGAAAAAGGATAGAATAGAATAGAATAGAATAGAATAGAAAAAGGAGAATAGATAGAATAGAATAGAATATATGGAATGGGATAAGAATAGAATAGAATAGAATAGAATAGAAAAAGGAGAATAGAGTAGAATAGAATAGAAAAAGGAGAATAGAATAAAATAGAATAAGGAGAATAGAAGAGAATAAAATAATATAAGAGAACAGAATAGAATAGAATAAGGAGAATAGAATAGAAAAAGAATAGAATAGAAAAAGGAGAATAGAATAGAATAGAATAGAATAAAGAGAATAGAATAGAATAGAATAGAATAGAATAGAAAAAGGAGAATAGAATAGAATAGAATATATGGAATGGGATAAGAATAGAATAGAACAGAATAGAACAGAACAGAACAGAACAGAACAGAACAGAACAGAACAGAACAGAATAGAATAGAATAGAATAGAAAAAGAATAGAAAAAGAATAGAATAGAAAAAGGAGAACAGATTGTAGAATAGAATAGAATAGAATAGAATGAGAATAGAATAGAATAGAAAAAGGAGAATAGATAGAATAGAATAGAAAGGAGAATAGAAAAAGAATAGAATAGAATAGAATAGAATAAGGAGAATGGAATAGAATAGAATAGAATAGAATAGAAAAGAAAAAGGAGGATAGAATAGAATAGAATAGAAAAAGGAGAATAGATAGAATAGAATAGAATATATGGAATGGGATAAGAATAGAATAGAATAGAATAGAATAGAAAAAGAATAGAGTAGAATAGAATAGAATATATGGAATGGGATAAGAATAGAATAGAATAGAATAGAATAGAATAGAATAGAATAGAATAGAATAGAATAGAATAGAATAGAATAGAACAGAAAGAATAGAAAAAGGAGAACAGATTGTAGAATAGAATAGAATAGAATAGAATAAGGAGAATAGAATAGAATAGAATAGAATAAGAATAGAATAGAACAGAATAATAGAATAGAATAGAATAGAATAGAATAGAAAAAGAATAGATAGAATAGAATATATGGAATGGGATAAGAATAGAATAGAATAGAATAGAATAGAATAGAATAGAATAGAATAGAATAGAATAGAATAGAATAGAATAGAATAGAATAGAATAGAATAGAATAGAATAGAATAGAAAAAGGAGAATAGAGTAGAATAGAATAGAATAGAATATATGGAATGGGATAAGAATAGAATAGAATAGAATAAGGAGAATAGAATAGAATAGAATAAGGAGAATAGAATAGAATAGAATAGAATAGAATAGAATAGAATAGAATAGAATAGAAAAAGGAGAATAGATAGAATAGAATAGAATATATGGAATGGGATAAGAATAGAATAGAATATATGGAATGGGATAAGAATAGAATAGAATAGAATAGAATAGAATAGAAAAAGGAGAATAGAGTAGAATAGAATAGAATATATGGAATGGGATAAGAATAGAATAGAATAGAATAGAATAGAATAGAATAGAATAGAATAAGGAGAATAGAATAGAATAGAATAAGGAGAATAGAATAGAATAGAATAAGGAGAATAGAATAGAAAAAGGAGAATAGAATAAAATAGAATAAGGAGAATAGAAGAGAATAAAATAATAGAAGAGAACAGAATAGAATAGAATAAGGAGAATAGAATAGAAAAAGAATAGAATAGAAAAAGGAGAATAGAATAGAATAGAATAGAATAAAGAGAATAGAATAGAATAGAATAGAATAGAAAAAGGAGAATAGAATAGAATAGAATATATGGAATGGGATAAGAATAGAACAGAATAGAACAACAGAACAGAACAGAATAGAATAGAATAGAATAGAAAAAGAATAGAAAAAGAATAGAATAGAAAAAGGAGAACAGATTGTAGAATAGAATAGAATAGAATAGAATAGAATAGAATAAGGAGAATAGAATAGAATAGAAAAAGGAGAATAGATAGAATAGAATAGATAGAATAGAATAGAAAGGAGAATAGAATAGAAAAAGAATAGAATAGAATAGAATAGAATAAGGAGAATGGAATAGAATAGAACAGAATAGAATAGAATAGAAAAGAAAAAGGAGGATAGAATAGAATAGAATAGAATAGAAAAAGGAGAATAGAATAGAATATATGGAATGGGATAAGAATAGAACAGAACAGAACAGAACAGAACAGAACAGAATAGAATAGAATAGAATAGAATAGAATAGAATAGAAAAAGAATAGAATAGAAAAAGGAGAACAGATTGTAGAATAGAATAGAATAGAATAGAATAAGGAGAATAGAATAGAATAGAAAAAGGAGAATAGATAGAATAGAATAGAAAGGAGAATAGAATAGAAAGAATAGAATAGAATAGAATAAGGAGAATGGAATAGAATAGAATAGAATAGAATAGAAAAGAAAAAGGAGGATAGAATAGAATAGAATAGAATAGAAAAAGGAGAATAGATAGAATAGAATAGAATATATGGAATGGGATAAGAATAGAATAGAATAGAATAGAATAGAAAAAGGAGAATAGAGTAGAATAGAATAGAATATATGGAATGGGATTAGAATAGAATAGAATAGAATAGAATAGAATAGAATAGAATAGAATAGAATAGAATAGAATAGAATAGAATAGAATAGAATAGAATAGAATAGAATAGAATAGAATAGAACAGAATAGAACAGAATAGAATAGAATAGAAAGAATAGAATAGAAAAAGGAGAACAGATTGTAGAATAGAATAGAATAGAATAGAATAGAATAGAATAGAATAGAATAAGGAGAATAGAATAGAATAGAATAGAATAGAATAGAATAAGAATAGAATAAGAATAGAATAGAACAGAATAATAGAATAGAATAGAATAGAATAGAATAGAAAAAGGAGAATAGATAGAATAGAATATATGGAATGGGATAAGAATAGAATAGAACAGAACAGAACAGAATAGAATAGAAAGAATAGAATAGAAAAAGGAGAACAGATTGTAGAATAGAATAGAATAAGGAGAATAGAACAGAATAATAGAATAGAATAGAATAGAATAGAATAGAAAAAGGAGAATAGATAGAATAGAATATATGGAATGGGATAAGAATAGAATAGAATAGAATAGAATAGAATAGAATAGAATAGAATAGAATAGAATAGAATAGAATAGAATAGAATAGAATAGAATAGAATAGAATAGAATAGAACAGAACAGAATAGAAAGAATAGAATAGAATAGAAAAAGGAGAACAGATTGTAGAATAGAATAGAATAGAATAGAATAAGGAGAATAGAATAGAATAGAATAGAATAAGAATAGAAGAGAAGAGAATAATAGAATAGAATAGAATAGAATAGAAAAAGGAGAATAGATAGAATAGAATATATGGAATGGGATAAGAATAGAATAGAATAGAATAGAATAGAATAGAATAGAATAGAATAGAATAGAATAGAATAGAATAGAATAGAAAAAGGAGAATAGAGTAGAATAGAATAGAATAGAATATATGGAA
>JALGBA010003329.1:0-15235 GCA_023970755.1 Azemiops feae | reverse complement strand
GATATAAATCAGGTGATAGAGAAATTAGGTGATAGAGATAAATTAGGTGATATATTGTTGAGATACACACCAACACCTACGTATAGGTTACAATAGTAACTGCACCACGTAGGCAAAGAGGCTGTGGAAAAAATGCCAAAGTACTCTTTTTAATCATGCAGCCATAAGCCCACCCCAGGATGGCACGAACAAAGGAGAATTGTCCATCGGAAGAGAAAAACACACACAAGGACAACATGCAGATATCACGAACAAAGCACAAGGAAAAAAGACATTCACACACACAAACTGCCTTCGAATGGAATGCTTATCTGAAAGAATGTAACCACTTTTGTTCGCTTCTTGTAACTTGTACTTGCTTCTTGAAATCACTTATATTTTGCTGAACTAATAAAAGAGATTGCCTGAATTTGTTCAGCGCTCTCTCATCCCGAGGAAACCCTGCGTGGTGTCTTCCTTCGCTGTTTTGGCCCACTTCATGAGAGGCCCGCCGGCCACGCAAAAACCGCAATATATATATATATATATAAATTAGGTGATAGAGATAAATTAAGTGATAGATATAGATAGATAGATAGATAGATAGATAGATAGAGATAAATTAGGAGATAGATAGATAGATAGATAGATATAAATTAGGTGATAGAGATACAGATAGGTAGGTAGGTAGGTAGACAGACAGACAGACATAAATTAGATGGTAGAGATAGATGGATAGAGATAGATAATAGTTTGATAGAGATAGAAATGATAAATGATAGAAATAGATAAATGATAAATAGAGATAGATAGATAGATGATAGATAGATAGATAGATAGATAGATAGATAGATAGATAGATAGATAGATAGATAGATAGATAGATAGATAGATAGATAGATAGATAGATAGATAGATAGATAGATAGATAGAAAGAAATACAAAGTTGTCTGAACTTGGTTATTTTCTTGCCGACGTTTTGTGACCCAACTACAGAACGTCTTCAGTCGTACTGTAGAAGGGAATAGAGTTTGAGGAGGAGGAGGAGGAGGAGGAGGAGGAAGGACTGGGGCATCCTCGGTGTTGTCTGAACTTGGTTCAGAAAGAAAGAAAGAAAGAAAGAAAGAAAGAAAGAAAGAAAGAAAGAAAGAAAGAAAGAAAAAGAAAGAAAGAAAGAAAGAAAGAAAGAAAGAAAGAAAGAAAGAAAGAAAGAAAGAAAGAAAGAGAAAGAAAAAGAAAGAAAGCAAGAAAGAGGAAGGGAGGGAGGGAGGGAGGAAGGAAGGAAGGAAGGGCTGGTAGATAGAAATAGATGAAAGAAAAAGGAAGGAAGGAAGGAAAGAAAGAAAAAGAAAGAGGGAGAGAAAGAAAAAAGAAAAGAAAGGAAAGAAAGAAAGAAAGAAAGAAAGAAAGAAAGAAAGAAAGAAAGAAAGAAAGAAAGAAAGAAAGAAAGAAGAAGTGTTCATTGGTAGATAGATGGAAATGATAGACAGACAGACAGACAGACAGGAAGCAAGGAAGGAAGGAAGGAAGGAAGGAAGGAAGGAAGGAAGGAAGGACCTGCCCCCCCCAAAGGCAAGCAGGACTCTCCACTCGTGTGTGTTTGTCAAAAGAATTTTTACTGAGAGAAAATGGTGGCAGGAAAGCCAGGCGGAGTCTCCCAGTCCTGCCCAGAGCACAAAGCGCTTCTTCCCGTTTCCGAACGCCGGCCCTGCGGAGTTGCAACCTGCTTTTGAGAGGGCTTAGAGGCAAGCCAGAGAACGGGGCCTCCTCCGGGCGCAGCAACCTCGGAGACGGGGCCGCAACGGGCCCGAGGCGGAGTCCGTCTCCCACCGGGGTCCCCCCTCCCCGATTCCCAGGCGGTTACAGCAAAGCGAAAGTATGCAAAGAATGCTCCAACCCCCCACAGAATGTAACAGAAGGAGGGAGGGAGGGAGGGAAGGGAGGAGAGAGGAAGAAGGAGAGAAGGAAGGTGCAAGGGAGGAAGGAAGGAAAGAAGGAAGGGGGGAGGAAGGAAGACAGGAAGGAAGGAATGATGAAAGGAAGGGGGAGGGAGGGAGGAAAGGAAGGAAGGAAGACAGGAAGGAAGATGAAAGGAAGGAGGAGGGACGGAGGAAGGAAGGAGGGAGGGAGAGAGGGAAGGATAGGGAAGGATGGGGAAGGGAGGGAGGAAGAAGGGAGGGGGAAGGGACGGAGGAAGGAAAGGAGAGAAGCGGAAGGAAGGGAGGGAGGGAGGAGGGAGGGAGGAAGGATGGATGAAGGAAGAAGAGAAGGAAGGTGGAAGGGAGGAAGGAGGGGAGGGAGGAAGGAAGGGACAGAGGAAGGAAGGGAGGGATGGGGGAAGGAAGAAGGAAGGAGGGAGGGAGGAAGAAGGAAAGGAAGGAGGAAGGAAGGGAGAGAGGAGGAAAGAAAAGAGAGGGAGAGAGGGAGGAAAGAAGGAAGACAGGAAGGAAGGAAAGATGAAAGGAAGGAGGAGGGAGGAAGGGACGGAGGAAGGAAAGGAGAGAAGCGGAAGGAAGAAAGGAGGGAGGGAGGGAGGCAGAGAGGGAGGAAGGAAGGAAGGAGCAGTAGAGCAGGGACCCTTTCCAGAGTTGCCCTCCTGGAGATTTTTCCCGGCGTCCCTTAAAGGAAAGGACACAACCAGGAAAGGTCCAGTCTGCTCCTGAAGTTCTTCTTGTCGGCCGCCAGCATCTCCTCCGTGTAACACGGAGCGTCCCGGTTCTTCTTCACCAGCTCGTCAATCATCTCCATCAGCTGGTCCACCTGCGCCTCTCGCTCCGCCCCCTGGGCCTTGTTGCTGAACGCCAGGTAGCGCTGCCCACACATGTACACCTGCTCCTTCAGCGCGCAGTTTCCCTCGGATATGAATTGGTCGAGCGCCTTCCCTTCCAGGTCCTCCTTCCGGGTGAACAGGAGGATCATGTAGCGCTTGGCGTTGAGGCTGAAGATCTCCTTGATCAGCTGAGCCACGTCCTTCTCCTCCTGGGTGAAACGGCCCGGGCGGATCACCTGCAGGATGACGTGCGGGCCCGGGGTGCAGAACCGCACGCACTTCTTCACTTCGGCCGCCGTTTCGACCTCGGGACGGCCGGTGTCGAGGAAGCCGGGCGTGTCGACCACCACCACCTTCCGCCCGTTCACCTGGGTCTCCTCCTTTTGGCAGCATTTGGTGACGGAACCGAAAGCCATTTTGGATTCGAAGACGCCGCTTCCCAGGATGCTGTTTCCCGTCGCGCTCTTCCCGTTGCCGGTTTTGCCCACCAGGACGATCCTCCGTTCGGGACCTACGACCCAAAGCGGGGGGGGAGGGGAGAGAAGAAGGGGACCGGTCAGCAGCGTTGGGAGGCGATGACCGGGCTGGCGCCAAGGGAGGCATCAAACAGGTTATCAGCCGTGAGTCCTTGCGCGCTCACAAGAGATCGACATTCAGCCCGTCTTAATCTCCTGCTCCTTTCCCCTGACCGTTAGTAGGTCAGATTTTTGTAGAGAGCTTAAATCTTTATACTCTATCTTCTATATCAGTGATGGCGAACCTTTTAGAGACCGAGTGCCCAAAAAAACGCCTTGCCCCTGCCCCGCCCATCTCTCCTGCCCGCAGGGCCACCGACCACCTCCACGGCCCACCACGGCAGATCGCCGTGGTGGCTCAGCAGCATCATGGCGGCCACGCCCTCTGTCTGCGCCCCGCAGCATCATCTGTACGCGACGGGGCGCGAGGGCGGCATGTTGTCCCCGCTGCCCAGCTGCCATATCCTTGGCTGCGCTGCTCTGTGCAGGCTGCGCCCAGGGCGAGTCTCCTCCGGGGGGGCTGCTGGTGAGGAGGGGGCCACAGGGAGTGGCGGGGCTGGGGCTGGGGCGACGGCGTGCTCTGAGTGCCGCCTCTGGCACCCGTGCCATAGGTTCGCCACGACTGTTCTATATCTATCTCTAACTATCACCTAATTTATCTCTGTCTGTCTGTCTCTGTATCTATCTGTCTGTCTATCATCTATCATCTATCAATCATCATCTATCATCCATCCATCCATCCATCTGTAGTAAGAGATAACCAGGCCATGCCTGCGGGAGGGGTCAAAGGCGTCAGCGGTCATCAATACCTGCGTGCCCACCAGAGATCTAAATCCAGCCCACCTTGAATGCCTTTCTTATCTCCCGCTCATTTCCCTTGAACCGTTAGTAGGTCAGGTTCTTTTAGCGAACGGAAGCTTGCAATAATCTTGATACTCATTTGAACTGCCTGAATCTCCTGACTTTCCTGGCACTCGATCTATCTATCTATCTATCTATCTATCTATCTATCTATCTATCTATCTATCTATCTATCTATCACCTGATTTATCTCTGTCTGTCTGTCTGTCTGTCTGTCTGTCTGTCTGTCTGTCTATCTATCTCTATCACCTAATTTATATCTATCTATCTATCTATCTATCTATCTATCTATCTATCTATCTATCTATCTATCTATCTATCTATCTCCATTATGTCAGCTATCATTTATCTATCATCTCTGTCCATCCATCATCTATCTATCTGTCTGTCTGTCTGTCTGTCTGTCTGTCTGTCTGTCTGTCTGTCTGTCTATCTATCTATCTTCTATATCTATCACTATCACCTAATTTATCTCTCTGTGTATCTTCTATATCTATCTCTATCACCAAATTTATATCATCTATCTATCTATCTATCTATCTATCTATCTATCTATCTATCTATCTATCTATCTATCTATCTATCTATCTATCTCTATCACCTTATTTATCGCTATCTATCATCTATCATTTATCTGTTTCTATCATTTATCATTTCTATCTCTATCAAACTATTATCTATCTCTATCCATCTATCTCTACCATCTAATTTATGTCTGTCTGTCTGTCTGTCTGTCTGTCTAATCTATCTATCTATCTATCTATCTATCTATCTATCTATCTATCTATCTATCTATCTATCTATCTATCTATCTATCTATCTATCTATCTATCTATCTATCTATCTTTCTATAACTCACCTAATTTATCTCTATTTATCCATCATCTATCTATTTCTACATCATTTCTATCTCTATGAAACTATTATATTATCCATCTATCTCTATCATCTAATTTCTGTCTGTCTGTCTGTCTGTCTGTCTGTCTGTCTGTCTGTCTGTCTGTCTGTCTATCTATCTATCTATCATCCATCCATCCAATGTAGGAGATAAGCAGGCTGAGCCTGAGGGAGGGGTCAAATGTGTCATCAGTCATGAATCCCTACACACTGGCAAGAGATCTAAATCCAGCCCACCTTGAATGCCTTTCCTATCTCCCGCTCATTTCCCTTCCTCCGTTAGTAGGTCAGATTCTTGTAGCGAACAGATGCTTGCAATAAATCTTTATATAGGTAACGCTCGACTTACAACAGTCCCTTTCATGAGCATTCAAATGGCACTGGAAAAAGGGACTTATGGCCGTTCTTCACACTCACGACCTTTGCAGCATCCTCAGGGTCAGGGTCACGCTTGGCAACTGACTCATGTTTATGATGGTCGCAGGCGTCCCCGTGGTCACGCGATCCCCTTTGGCGAACCTTCTGACTGGGTGACTAAATTATCAACAGACTGGGTGACTAAATTATCAATGGAGGCAAGAAAGGTTGTAAACTGAGGCAAAACTCCCTCGGCCAATGTCTCGCTTAACGACCAAAATTTGGGGCTTCATTGTGGTCGTTAAGTCGAGTAATATCTGTACTCTCCTCTTTTGGAAGCCCGGAGCTTGACTGAAAACTGTGGGCAAAACTCCCTTAAATGTCTCACTTAACGACAGAAATGTTGGGCTCCGTTCTGGTCGTAAGTCGAGGACTACCTGCCAGTCTCCTGTCTGGGGAGCCCTGGGCTTCCCTTAACAACTGAGGCAAGAAAAACCCTAAAATGGGGCAAAACTCCCTTGTCTCACTTAACGACCAAAATATTGGGCTCCCAGTCGTAAATCGAGGATTACCTTTACTCTCCTGTCTCGGGAGCCCCGGGCTTCCCTTAACAACTGAGGCAAGAAAAACCCTAAAACGGGGCACAACTCCCTTAAATGTCTCACTTAACGACCTTGCGCTCCCTTCCGGTCGTAAGTCAACAACGACCTGTACTCTCCTGTCTAGGGAATCCCGGGCTTGGTTTAACAACTGCGGCGATCAAAACCGTAAAACGGGGCACAACTCCCTTAAACGTCTCACTTAACGACTGAAATTTGGGGCTCCATCCCGGTCGTACGTTGAGGACTCCCTGTCCTTCCCCCCCCAGGACCTCAGCTCTTACCAAAGCCCCCCCCTCCCTGGAAGACTTTACCTTGGATGTTTGCACACATTTCCAGACCAAAATCGCTCAGGCCAAGTCGGGTCCAAAAATATCTGGGTGAAAAGGGAAACTGAGTCACACCCAAGGAGAGACTTGCCTTGCTAAGAGCTGGCCGGGATCTCTCCTCCCCCTCCCTCCCCAGAAGACCCCCTCAAAGAGGGCCACCCCCTCCTCACTGCCCTGGGGGAGGATGACCCATCTGATCCATCCCCCCCTTGCCCATTTTCAATTACAGAGTTTGGAAGGGCCCTCAGGGGGTCATCTAGTCCAACCCCCTGCTCGAGCAAGAGACCCTTACAGAATCCTAGACTTAACAGAGTTGGCAGGGACCTCGGAGGTCATCTAGTCCAACACAGTGCAATTTTGAGGGGTTTCAGGAAATTGGAAGTGGGGGGACTTCGATGCACCGTGCGGGTCTCCAAGGGCTGCCCCCCTTCATTTGAGACCCCGCCCCCGGACAGCCGGGGAGGGGTCTCTTCGCTGAATTTCCCGGGGGGGGCGAAGGTGGAGGAGAGAAGTGGCTGTAGGAGCCAAGAATTGGGGAGGGGGCTTTCCTGGTTGGGGAGGCCCGCTGCAGCCCCCTCCCCTATAAGGCACTGACTGGGAGGGGGGCTTTGGGGAAGAACAGGGGGTCTCTCTGCTGAATTTCCTGTGGGGGGGCGGGAGGAGGGAAGTGGCCGTAGGAGCCAAGAATTGGGGAGGGGGCTACGGCGGGCCAGCTCAGTGCCTTTTTAGGGGGGGGGCTTTCTTGATTGGGGGGGCCCGCTGCACCCCCTCCCCTATAAGGCACTGACTGGGAGGGGGGGTTTGGGGAGGAGCAGGGGGTCTCTCTGCTGAATTTCCTGTGGGGGGCGCGGGAGGAGGAAAGAGGCCGTAGGAGCCAAGAATTGGGGAGGGGGCTACGGCGGGCCAGCTCAGTGCCTTTTTAGGGGGGGGCTTTCTTGATTGGGGAGGCCCGCTGCAGCCCCCTCCCCTATAAGGCACTGACTGGGAGGGGGGGTTTGGGGAGAGGCAGGGGGTCTCTCTGCTGAATTTCCTGTGGGGGGCGCGGGAGGAGGAAAGAGGCCGTAGGAGCCAAGAATTGGGGAGGGGGCTACGGCGGGCCAGCTCAGTGCCTTTTTAGGGGGGGGCTTTCTTGATTGGGGAGGCCTGCTGCAGCCCCCTCCCCTATAAGGCACTGACTGGGAGGGGGGTGTCTCTGCTGAATTTCCTGCAGGGGGGTGGGGTGGGCGGGAGGAGGGAAGCGGCTGTAGGAGCCAAGAAGTTGGGAGGGGACTACGGCGGGCCGGCGCGGTGCCTTTTTTGGGGAGGGGTCTTTCCTGGTTGGGGAGCCTCCTCCCCACCCTTCCCAGGGCTGAAGTCCTGCAAGGCACTGACCGGGTGGGTGGGTGGCATCTGGGGAGCCAGGGCTAGAGGAGACCCCAGACCCTTCTCCTCCTCCCTGCTGGAGGGGAGGGGGAGATTCAGGCGACCCCCCCCCGCTTCCCACCCCCGAAGAGCAGAGGAGTCCCGACCGGTCGGACACCCACCTGCGGTCTTCGCTGCGAGCGGTTTCCGTCTCTTAAGCAGAGTGCCGCGCAAAGATCGCCTGGACCGTGCCTTCGGGGCGAGGGGGGGGCAGGATGGGAGGGGGGAGCAGAGTCTCGTCTCCTCGGCCTCGGATTGGCTGCAGCAGCCCTCGCCCCCCCTCCCCGCGGAGCCTGGACTGTCCCTGAAAGAGGGGGGGGGAGTCAGGATTTGGCCAGCCTCTCTCTTTCTCGCACCCGTCCCCCCCCCTCTACACGGATCTTGGCTCGCTGGAGCCTCCCCACGGCCCAGCAAACACGGGAGAGCAAGACACGCAAGAGTCGGGTCTGATTCCTTCCTGGGGGAGGAGGTTCCTTTGACGGGGGGGGGTTCCTTTCCTGGGGAAGTAGGGGGTGGCATCCGCGCCCCGCCCCACCCCGTCAGATAGAACAGAATAAACCAGAGTGGGAAGGAAACCTTGAGGTCATCTAGTCCAACACACACACACACACATACACACACACAGCCCGCTCCAGCAGGAGACCCTGACCGAATCACACAATTGGAAGGGAGCTTGGAGGTCATCTGGTCCGACCCCTCTCCCCCCCCCCGCTCGAGGAGGAGAATTACGGAATCACTGAGTCAGGAGGGACCTTGGAGGTCATCTAGTCCAACCCCCGCTGCCCCCGCTCGAGCAGGAGACCCTTACAGAGCTACAGAATCACTGAGTCAGAAGGGACTTCGAGGTCATCTAGTCCAACCCCCCCCCCCGCTCGAGCAGGAGACCCTTACCGAATCCAGAATGACAGTGTGTGAAGGGACCCTGGAGGTCATCTAATCCAACCCCGTTCGAGCAGGAGACCCTGACCGAATCCAGAATGACAGTGTGTGAAGGGACCCTGGAGGTCATCTAATCCAACCCCGTTCGAGCAGGAGACCCTGACAGAATTACAGAATCACTGAGTCAGAAGGGACCCTGGAGCTCATCTAGTTCAACCCCCTGCTGGAACAGGAGACCCTGACCGAATCCCAGAAGGACAGAGTCGGAAGGGAGCTGAGAGGTCATCTAGTCCAACCCGCCCCCTCCCCCCGCCCGAGGGAGGGGGCGACCCAACTCAGGAGTGGGGTGTGGGGAGTGGGGGGAGGCAACACCGACCACCACCACCACCCGCCCCTCTTAGGGGGTCCGCGGCTCTCTAAAGACCCCAGGACGGGGGAGGGGGGGCGAAGAAAGCGCAACAGCTGCGCGCTGGGCGGGCAGAAGGGCCGGCTTGGAAAGGGGAGGGGGAGAGAGGAGTCATCGCGAGTTCCTCTAGCCGTGCCCCGCCCGTGACACGATCCACAGACACCCCCTCCCCTTCCCCTCCGCCTTGCCCTCTCCTGCGCCTGCGCGAGCCGAAAAAAGGGGCAAAAAAAAGCGAAAGTAGGCCGAGGGTCGCAGCCGCTGCCTGGAAATCACGTGGTTGGAGAGAAGACACACTCATACAGACCCACAAATAGACACACAAACACGGGAAAGGCGTACTTCCCCACCCACCCAATTACAGGATGCGGGGGAAGTCCCTGAGCTCAAAGAGAGGGAGGTGTTGGTTTTATTTGGTCAAAAATCTCTTCTTTGCCCCCCCCCCAAATATCAGAGATGACAGGCGGCTGTCAACAATTTCGGCCGGGGGGGGGGAGGAACAGCCCCCTCCCCTATTAAACAGCTCCCCCTATTAAAATATAGCAAGCGATGTCGCAAGACCCCCCCCCCCCGCTCCAACGTCTCTGGAGGGGCTGATCCGGACTGTGAGAAGGGGAGGGGGCGGGGAGGACCCCCCCCGCCCAGCCGTGCCCCAAGAAGAACCTGTGGGACGGGCGGAGGATTGGGAAGGGGACCTTGGAGGTCATCTAGTCCGACCCCCCCCCCGCTCGAGGAGGGGACCCTTACAGAATTACAGAATCACTTGAGTCGGAAGGGACCTTGGAGGCCATCTAGTCCAACCCCCGCCGCCCCCGCTCGAGCAGGAGACCCTTACAGAATCACTGAATCAGAAGGGACCTTGGAGGTCATCTAGTCCGACCCCCCCCCCGCTCGAGGAGGGGACCCTTACAGAATTACAGAATCACTTGAGTCGGAAGGGACCTTGGAGGCCATCTAGTCCAACCCTCGCCGCCCCCGCTCGAGCAGGAGACCCTTACAGAATCACTGAATCAGAAGGGACCTTGGAGGTCATCTAGTCCAACCCCCGCGCTCGAGGAGAGGACCCTTACAGAATTACAGAATCACTGTCAGAAGGGACCTTGAAGGTCATCTAGTCCAACTCCCCGCTCGAGGAGAAGACCCTTACAGAATTACAGAATCACCGAGTCAGAAGGGACCTTGGAGGATATCTAGTCCAACACCACCCCTCCAGCTCGAGCAGGAGACCCTTACCGAATCACACAATTGGAAGGGACCTTGGAGGTCATCTAGTCCAACCCCCCCCGCTTGAGGAGGAGACCCTTATAGAATTACAGAATCACTGTCAGAAGGGACCTTGAAGGTCATCTAGTCCAACTCCCCGCTCGAGGAGAAGACCCTTACAGAATTACAGAATCACCGAGTCAGAAGGGACCTTGGAGGACATCTAGTCCAACACCACCCCTCCAGCTCGAGCAGGAGACCCTTACCGAATCACACAATTGGAAGGGACCTTGGAGGTCATCTAGTCCAACCCCCCCCGCTTGAGGAGGAGACCCTTATAGAATTACAGAATCACTGTCAGAAGGGACCTTGGAGGTCATCTAGTCCAACCACCTGCTCAAGCAGGAGATCATTACAGAATCATAGAATAACAGAGTTGGGAGGGACCTTGGAGGTCATCTAGTCCAACCCCCTGCTCGAGCAGGAGACCCTTCCCGAATTCCAGAATGACCAGAGTCGGAAGGGACCTTGTAAGTCATTTAGTCCCACCCCTAGCTCACGCAGATCCTCCCCCCTCCCCCCTCCCCCTCCCCCTCCCCTCTCCGAATAAACAGTCGGAAGGGACCTTTGAGCCGAGTTCCTCTAGTCCAGCCCCCCTGCCCGGGCTAGACCATTCCAGGCAATGGGCTGTCTAGACTCTCGTCTCTCCTTCAAAAAGCGAGGGAGCCCCCCCCCCCACAAACTAACCCGTGCCAGACCTGGTTAACGCCCTGTCGCCCCTCCCCCACCCCGAGGAGGCGTCCGCCCCCTCCCACTGCCACCCCGAGGAGGCGTCCTCCCCCCCCCCACTTTCACCCCGAGGAGGCGTCCGCTCCGCCCCCTAACTGGAGAGGGAGGGGCGACCAGGCCGGGCTTTCAGCTTCGGGACTTTCCTGTTGACAGGAGCCGCGATCTTCCCCCCCACCCACCCACTCCGGACTTTCCTTCCCCGGGTGGTCCAGCCTCGTTTCTCGCCAGGAGAGATCCCCACCACCCCCTCTCCGCCCCGTCGTGTGTGGCGCTCCCTCTTTACGACCCTCCGCTTCGCTTTCCGACCCAGGCGACCCCCCTTACCCCACCCCGCAGCAAGGAACGGGTGGCGGAGAGCTCAGGTAGGACGAGCTGGGGGGGGGGCGGGGGTCTCAGCCGGTCCTGGTGGGGGGGGGAGGGAAACGAGCGGATCGCTTTTGCAAAGCGGGACAAAGGGGGGGGGTCCGCAGCCCACCCGGGACGCGGCTTTGTAAAGGGGGACAAAGGGGGGGGGGTCCGAAGCCCACCAGGGATGTGGCTCTGTAAAGGGTGACAAGGGGAGGGTCTGCAGCCCACCCGGACACGGCTTTGTAAAGTGGGACGGGGATGTCCGCAAACACCACCGGGACCAGCTTGTAAAGGGGGGGACGAAAGGGGTGTCGCAGCCCCACGGGGACGCCGGCTTTGTCAAGTGGGAAAGGGGAGGGGTCCGCAGCCCACCCGGGGACGTGGCTCCTGTTAAAGGGGGACAAAGGGGGGGGCGGGTCGCAGACCACAGGGACGTGGCTTTGTAAAGCGGGACGGGGGGTCCGCAACCCATCCGGTACGGCTTGTAAAGGGGGACAAAGGGGGGGTCTGAAGCCCACCCGGGACGCGGCTTTGTAAAGGGGGACAAGGGGAGGGGTCCGCAGCCCACCCGGGACGTGGCTCTGTAAAGGGGGACAAAGGGGGGGGTCCGCAGACCACCAGGGACGTGGCTTTGTAAAGCGGGACGGGGGGTCCGCAACCCATCCGGGACGGCTTTGTAAAGTGGGACAAGGGGAGGGGTCCGCAGACCACCCGGGACATGGCTCTGCAAAGTGGGACAAGGGGAGGGGTCCGCAGACCACCCGGCACGTGGCTCCTGGGGGTCTTCATCCCCTCTGGTGTCCCCCCTTCAAGGGGAGGGGGCGCCTTCCTTACCGTTAACCGGGCCGTTGGCACTTCTGAGCCCCGACATCCCCAAGACCCGGAGTTAGGGCTTCTAACCACTGGAAGCCCCCCCCCCGAAGAGCCTTCTGTACATGCCCAGGAGCCGAGGCCCCTTCCAACTCTGTAATTCTGTGATTCTGTCAGGGTCTCCTGCTTGAGCAGGGGGGTCGGACTAGATGACCTCCAAGATCCCTTCCAGCTCTGCTCTTCCGTGATTCTGTCAGGGTCTCCTGCTTGAGCAGGGGGGTCGGACTAGATGACCTCCGAGGTCCCTTCCAACTCTGTAATTCTTTGATTCTGTAGGGGTTTCCTGCTCGAGCAGGGGGTTGGACTAGATGACCCCTGAGGTCCCTTCCCACTCTACCTACCCCATGCCAGGTAGGGGCCTCCGAGGCAGCCAGGGATTTCACCGAATGGAATTCCAGAGCTGAACGGGACCTCGGAGTTCATCTAGTCCAACCCCTTGGCCCGGAGCAGGAGACCTTTACAGAATCCTAGACTGACAGAGTTGGCAGGGACCTTGGAGATCATCTAGTCCAACCCACTGCTCTAGCAGGAGACCCTTACAGGATCACAGAATCACAGAGCTGGAAGAGACCTCGGAGGTCATCTAGTCCAGCCCACTGCCCGAGCAGGAGATCCTTACGGAATGACAGAATGACGGAGTTAGAAGGGTGACCTCAGGGGTCATCTAGTCCACCTCGGACAAACGGCTGTCCGTTGGCTTTTGAAAAAAAAAAAATCCTCCTTCCCCTCCGCTTCTCCAAGCTTTGCAAGGTGGGGGGGCAGTGGGGGGTCAGGTGGGGGGGTGTCCCCAGCAGGCCTTGGGGGGGTCCGAGGAAGAGGTGACCCCCCCAGGGGGGAGAGGGACACCCCTGCTGCATCACCACGGCGACAGTGTGACTCCCCCCCGTTGCTTCTGATATTGCAGATAGCCAAACCCCTCCAAGGAAAGGGAAGAAGGAAGAGAAGAGAAGAGAAAGGAAAGACGGACGGAAGGACGGGCGGAAGGAAGGAGAGAAGAAGGAGGAAGGGAGGAGAGGAAAGAAGAGGAAGGAAGGAAGGAGAAATGGCTGACCAGTCAATGGGGGACTGGACCCAGGTAGGTACGGGGAGAAGGTGGGACCTCGGCCCTTCCTTTCCGGAAGTCAGGAGTGCGTGTATATATATACTCCCCTCCTGACAGGGAGCCCTGGGTGGCTGCGCGCTATGTCTCCCCAGCGCCCTGAGTTGGGTTCCCTCCCTTCCCTTCCCTTTTTCCTCCCTCCCTCCCTCCCTCCCTCCCTTCTTCCCTTCTCCCTCCCTCCCTCCCTTTTTTCCTTCTTTCCTTCCCTGTCTCCCTCCCTCATTCCCCTCCCTTCTCCCTCCCTTTTTCCTTCCTTCCTTCCTTCCTTCCTTCCTTCCTTCCTTCCTTCCTTCCTTCCTTCCTTCCTTCCTTCCTTCCTTCCTTCCTTCCTTCCTTCCTTCCTTCCTATTCCTTTCTTTCTTTCTCCTTCCCTTCCCTTCCCTTTTCCCTCCCTCCCTCCCTCCCTCCCGTCAACGCTTTTCCCGGCGACCCTTTTGGCTCCAATTCCCGACTTCCCTGGATTGCTTCCCTCCCTCCTCTCCTCCCTCCCTCCCTCCCTCGCAGGGCTTCCGATCGGAATGTCCGTCTCCTAATTCTCTTTTTTTTCCTGCCCGTCTTTCAGGCCGACGTGGAGTGGGGAGGCCCGGCAGGTAAGGAACACAACTCCCTTCGCTTCCCTCTCTGGACAATTTGTCCTTTTGCTGCCTGCCCGTTTAGTGACCGTTCAACCTTACGGCGGCTGCGAGAAAGGGGACTCCCAATCCTTTTTCACCCTTAACGACCGTCGCAGCATCCCCATGGTCACGCGATCCAAATTCGGAACGATTCACATTTATAACAGTTGGCCGTAGTGTCCCGGGGGTCATGCGACTTCCCCTTTTGCAACCTTCCGTACGAGCTGAGTCGATGAGGGAAGCCAGGTTCGCTGATCGACCGGGTGACTCACTCAACGACGGTGGCAGGAAAGGTCATCAGACGGGGCCCGAAACTCACTTAACGTACGTCTCGCTGGGCACAGTTACGGTCGCCAAGAGGAGGACGCCCTGCGATTAATTATATTGATTCAATATATGTACCCTGGACCACTGAGGAGATTGAAACATTCCAATGATCCATCGTACGCTGGTGGTGGTAGTCCTTAACGACCGCAATGGAGAGCGAGGTTTCTGTCGTTGGGCGTTTCCGTCGCCAAACGAGACATTTGTTAAGCGAGCATTGTTGCCCTGTTCTTATCAGCTGGGCTGCCACCGTTGTGAAGGGCATTGTTGCATTTATTAAGGTAAAAACACGGTCGGTAAGTGAATCTGACATTCCCCCCCCTTGACTTTGCTAGTCAGAAGGTCACAAAAGATTCTGTCTGTCTGTCTGTCTGTCTGTCTGTCTGTCTGTCTGTCTGTCTGTCATTCTATCTCTCTATCCATCTCTATCTCTATCATCTCTCTATCATTCTCTCTATCCATCTCTATCATCTCTCCTATCATCTCCCTAGCTATCTATCCATCTCTATCATCTATCATCTCTCTACTATCATTCTCTCTATCCATCTCTATCATCTCTCTATCCATCTCTATCCATCTCTATCCACCCACCCACCCACCCACCCACCTATCATCTATCTATCTATCTATCTATCTATCTATCTATCTATCTATCTATCTATCTATCTATCTATCTATCTATCTATCTATCTATCTATCTATCTATCTATCTATCTATCTCATCTCATCTCATCTCATTCTCTCTCATTCCCTCTATAATCTCTATCTCTATCTCTATATATTATCTATCTATCTATCTATCTATCTATCTATCTATCTATCTATCTATCTATCTATCTATCTATCTATCTATCTATCTATCTATCTATATCATTCTCTATCTCTAGCTATCTATCATCTCTATGTATCTATCATTTCTCTGTCATTCTCTCTAGCTATCATCTCTCATCTCTCTAGCTACCCATTTCTCTCTCTCTCTCTCTCTCTCCCTCTCTCCC
>JALGBA010003327.1:0-145709 GCA_023970755.1 Azemiops feae | reverse complement strand
TCCACCATTTTGTTGGCTGCTTCTGCAGCTCCATTGGTAGTTGGATGAAAAGCAGATGATAAGCCTTGAGATGATCCAATTAATTTAAGAAAACTCTTCCAGAACTTTGCTGTGAACTGCACCCCCGTCAGAGATTATTCGCTTAGGGGCGCCGTGCAGTCGGTAGATATGTTTCAGGAACAATTTGGTCAGTCGTTGGGCAGATGGGAGTCCTTTGCAGGCGATGAAATGAGCCTGTTTCGAAAACAGGTCTATCACAGTCCAGATGACAGTATTTCCTCTACTTTCAGGTAGGTCTACGATAAAGTCCATAGCTATTTCTTCCCAGGGTTGGGAAGGGTCAGCCACCGGCTGCAGTGACCCAGGGGTTTTCCCCAGGATTCTTTTCATTGTGGCACATACGGTACAACTCTTCACATAATTTTCCACATCCCTCCATACTTCTAATGCTTCAAATCTCTCTGCTTCAAATCAACGCTGTTAATATGGGATATTATTGCATTGACAAGATATGCAGAACTGTTTGGTACTTTTGGAGTTAAATCAGATGACAAGACAGAGGGAGGAGAATTGTGAAGAAAGCGGGAGATTGGGAAGGGAAGTGAATCTTTGGCCTCCAGCCTAATTGGAAGACATAAATCATGACAATAAAGTAAGGGAGGAGTTAGCAAGATAAGACAGACACCAGCCAGGGAAATCCAGATTCTGGCATCCGCTTTGTAATGTACCGAAGGGTTGTATCAAAACTCCTGGCAAGGAATGCAAAATAAAGAAACTAAAACAGAGAATAATGGCTTCGTTTTCAAGGATTGTATCCTCCTTCGGACCACAACATCATGCCAGAATCTAAAAACTTTTCAAACAACAGAGGGAGGTGCATTACCCCACCTCTTTCTCCTAGCCTGGAGTGAGAATGACAGAATTCAGGAGCAAGCCAATCTATCATGAAACGGGAGTTTGTTAAATACAGCCCGGCAGCACCTGATATCCCAGAGGGGGAAGTAACAGACAGCATGCTGTGGGAAAATGAATTTTGGCAAACAAATGAGAACCGGTGGACAGACAATGGGCTAACTGCAATTCAAGACCCGGGTGAGTTACTGGAAATATCTCAAACCCCAGGGGAGAGGGGCAGAGACCCACCCCTGAAAAAAGAAGCCCACAGCCCCTCCAGTTCATATCAGACAGCCTATCAGACCCTGTCTTCCTCTATCAGGGACCCCAGTCCTGAAGAGAGAGGGAATCCATGTCTGAGGCCTCTGCAACAATGGGGAGTATGGCATTCGAAGCAGGCAGGGAGCAGACGACTTTTGAGCTCACCACAGCCGATAGGGACCTTGCAACAGATAAGGATGGTGCAGGGCCCAGGAGGTCAGCAGCTAGAGGGAGGATGGCCACAACAAGGAGATTGGCCCCAGCCCCTGAACGTGCAACCCCTGGGCATAAACCAGCAACCAGGATGGGGCCAGCGGCAGCAACAGCCACAGTGGGGGCCCCAACAACATATAATTACTCCATTCAGAGCAACTTTCGATGGGGATCCAGAGAAACTGATTTTTTTCCTTAACCAAGAACGCTCGCAGTTGAATAGCTGGGCTTATCTCTACCCTGGCCCAGGGGCTATGGTCGATGTGATTGCGTCTGGCCTAGAGGGAGACGCATCCGAGTGGCTGAACAATTTATATAATGAGCAAGCCCTAGAATTGGAAGACCCCCAACTCTTCCTCCTGGGTCTGAAAGAAAGATTTGAGGACCCATCCCTTGGCTTAAAAGCAAGAGAACAAATCCACAAAATAAAACAAGCCGGCAGGCCTGCCCTGGAGTACGTGCGAGAGTTTCGCAAGATAGCAGGTCGGATAGAGGGGTGGCCAGAGCAGTCCCTAATCCATCACTTCATTGAGGGATTAGATGATCACCTCTCCCAGGCCTGCATTATTCGAGCAGTACCTGACTGACTGCACGAGTGGTACCAGACGACGGTGAAGCTAGATGTTCAGCTCGCCCGCTATAAAAAGCCTTCCCCACCTGAATCTGAGCAGCAACCAGAGCAATCCGAACAACAATCACCCCCACGAGACCCTCCGGCTACCACGATGACTGAAAGAACCGGGCCACCCGCAAGCGCGTCGATAAAGTGTTTCCGATGCAGAAATAAGGGACATCGAGCAACAAGCTGTCCAGTCCCCTACCCCCAACTGCAGAGCAGTCCGGAACCAGCAATGAAAAGGAGACCTGCCCAGCGGCTAATGAGAGAAAAATCCAACGGGGCCACGCAAGCACCTGTTACCCAGATTACACCTCCCACACAAGAGAACGCCGGGACTCCAGATGGACCCGCCCCCGCTCTACCCTCCTTTGACGGCAACGACGAAGGGGAGAACGACCCGATGGTGAGTCGACGAATCCCATCTTTTTCACTAGCCGCCAAGCTTACAATCCCTAAGTCGGGAACACAAATAGACTTAAACGTATTAATTGATTCTGGATGCACCCGATGCATTATTAGCCTACCCTTTGCCATGAAAATGGGCATACGGGCAAAACAACTTTCCAACCCTGTGAGGTTCGAGCAAGCTGACGGCTCCCTGATGGGAGGGACTTTAGTCACACAGTTAACTGAGCCCTTACGCCTAGAAATAGGGGCACACTGGGAATTTATTCGGTTCCTAGTGGCCCCAAAAATGACTGAGACTGTGATTCTAGGCTTCGCCTGGTTGGACAAATGGAAGCCACTTATCTGGTGGGAGAAAGGAATGAGAACTGTGAGACTACCTATAGGGCCTGAGCCTCCCACTGATTCAACTGACGTTGCGGGACACTTTAGGCCACCTAATGAGCGAGCACTCATAGCTGCCTCACCATCACCAGATGAATCACTCATCCCCAACGAATACCGGGACTTAGCAGAGGCATTTAGTGAAAATGAATGCGATGTCCTACCCCCTCACAGACCCAATGACTGTTCTATCGAACTGGTGCCAGGAGCCAAACTTCCATGTCCGAGAATGTACGCCATGTCCCCCCTCGAGATGGAAGAGATGCAGCAATACGTGAATAAAAACTTAGAGAGGGGGTTCATTGAACAGGCCAAATCTACTGTGGGAGCCCCCGTGTTATTTAAAGAAAAAAAAGATGGGTCTCTTCGACTCTGCGTGGACTATAAGGGCCTCAACGCTGTGAGTGTAGAAAACAGATACCCCCTCCCCCTCCTAAACGACTTATTAACTCATCTGGCTAAGGGGAGTGTCTTCACTAAATTAGACCTGAGAGAGGCATACTACCGAGTGAGAATAAAAGAAGGAGATGAGTGGAAAACCGCCTTCAACTGCCCCATGGGGAGCTATCAATTCAAAGTCATGCCATTCGGACTACAGGGGGGCCCAGCCGTATTCATGCAGTTGATTAATGAAGTCCTACATGAACACTTGTACAAAGGGGTTCTGGTGTACCTTGACGATGTTCTGATATACAGCACGAATATGACTGATCACATAAAGCTGGTAAGAGAAGTGTTAAAGAAACTATTGAATGCCAAGCTTTATGCCAAATTGTCAAAATGTGAATTTCACCAGACCCGATTAGATTATCTCGGCTACAGAATCTCCAACGAAGGCATTGAGATGGATCCAGCCAAGGTGAAAACTATAATCGAATGGCAGCCCCCCAAAACCCGCAAACAACTCCAGAGCTTTCTAGGTTTTGCCAACTTCTACCATCAATTCATCCCCTCTTTTGCCAAAATTGCCCTACCCCTTACAGATTTACTAAAAACAGGGAAAAAAGGAGGGAAGCCGTGACCGGGCCAACTACTAGCATGGACTATGAACTGTCAAACAGCTTTTGAGAATTTAAAAAGACTATTTGCTGCCGAACCAGTCCTAAAGCACCCCTGTCTAGGGGAGCCCTTTGTAATTCAAGCCGACGCCAGTGATGTGGCAGTTGGAGCTGTATTGCTTCAAAAGAACAAGAAGGGAGTCCTGCAACCCTGCGCCTACACCTCCAAAAAATTTACGGAAAGTGAACGGAGATGGGCAATATGGGAGAAGGAGGCCTTCGCAATTAGATGGGGGCTGTTAAACTGGCGACACTATCTGGAGGGGAGCAAGGTGCCATTCGAAGTATGGACAGATCACAAAAACCTAGAGGCACTGAAAACTCCTCGCAAATTGTCCCCAAAGCAAGTACGGTGGGCACAGTACTTTAACCGCTTCAACTTTACTCTAAAGTACATACCAGGGGGAAAAAACCTCCTAGCTGATGCGCTATCGAGATTGCCCCAATACAAAAGCGAACGTGAAGAAGTCAACGAGGCGATTATCTCCAATCCACAACCTGTTGCACAAATCACGTCTCGCAGGGTCCCAAATCCGGATGACCCTGGAGCAAAGAAAATAAAACGAGAGCTCCTCACCGATCAATGGTTCAAAGATAACCAAACCTCCTTGACGTGCCGGGATGGTTTGGCTTACAAAGGGGGGAAACTGTATTTGCCCGAATCCCTCCGTCTCAATGCTCTCAAACACAGCCATGATGTAAAGCAGGCTGGACACTTTGGATATCTAAAAACACTACATCTCACCCGCCGGCAATTTTGGTGGCCGGGACTGAAACGAGATGTGGAAAACTATGTGAAGAGTTGTACCGTATGTGCTACAATGAAAAGAATACCGGGGAAAACCCCTGGATTACTGCAGCCGGTGGCAGAACCTTCCCAACCCTGGGAAGAAATAGCTATGGACTTTATCGTAGACCTACCTGAGAGTAGAGGAAATACTGTCATCTGGACTGTAATAGACCTGTTTTCGAAGCAGGCTCATTTCATCGCCTGCAAAGGACTCCCATCCGCTCAACGACTGACTAAATTGTTCCTGAAACATATCTACCGACTGCACAGCGCCCCTAAGCGAATAATCTCTGACAGGGGGGTGCAGTTCACAGCAAAGTTTTGGAGGAGTTTTCTTAAATTAATTGGATCATCTCAAGGCTTGTCATCCGCTTTTCATCCGGCCACCAACGGAGCTGCAGAAGCCGCTAACAAAATGGTGGAGCAATATCTCAGATGCTACGTGTCTTATCAACAGACGAACTGGACTGACCTCCTCCCCTTCGCAGAAGTGGCGTATAACAATTCTGTGCACAGCAGCACCGGCTACACACCTTTCAGAGTAGCCACAGGCAAAGAGTTCAGTCCAATTCCTGAATATCCCCAAGTGCCAACCGCTTCCCAGACACTTGACCAATGGGTGAGGGGATGGGAGGAAATTTGGAGAAACACAAAAACTGCTTTAAAAAAAACTTTTGCAACCTATAAAAAACAAGCTGACAAAAAGAGGGCTCCCCAAAGAACGTTCCAAGTTGGGGAAAAGGTTTATTTGTCAACCAAATATTTACGCCTCAAATTACCCAGCAAGAAATTAGGACCAAAATTCTTAGGACCTTTTCCTATCGTAAAGGTCATCAATCCAGTCACTGTAAAACTGAAACTCCCTAGACTTTTGGGTAAAATCCACCCTGTCTTCCACAGTAGCTTGTTAAAGCCTTATCGGGGCTCCACTTTAAGACCTCCCCCGAAGAAAGCACCTGGGCCCCTCGTAGTTGCGGGACAGACCCATTATGAAGTGAAACATATTCTTGATTCTAGAATTTTTAAAGGGAAATTGCAGTACCTAGTACAATGGAAGGGATACCCGATGTCTGAAGCCACTTGGGTGAAATCCAGTGAGGTGAAAGCTGACAGGCTCATCAAAAGGTTTCATACGAAATACCCCAACAAACCGAAGACTAGTCATTAATATATGGTTTTGTTTACATTACAAGATCTGTCCTTTTTGTAAGGGGGGCCGGATGTCAACGCTGTTAATATGGGATATTATTGCATTGACAAGATATGCAGAACTGTTTGGTATTTTTGGAGTTAAATCAGATGACAAGACAGAGGGAGGAGAATTGTGAAGAAAGCGGGAGATTGGGAAGGGAAGTGAATCTTTGGCCTCCAGCCTAATTGGAAGACATAAATCATGACAGTAAAGTAAGGGAGGAGTTAGCAAGATAAGACAGACGCCAGCCAGGGAAATCCAGATTCTGGCATCCGCTTTGTAATGTACCGAAGGGTTGTATCAAAACTCCTGGCAAGGAATGCAAAATAAAGAAACTAAAACAGAGAATAATGACTTCGTTTTCAAGGATTGTATCCTCCTTCGGACCACAACATCTTTCTTTCTCTTTTCCTTTTTCTTCTTTCTTATTCTGAGTAGTATTGTATTTTTTTTTTATGATATAAGAAATGTAATTGTTGGGAGGATTATTATGAGGGAAACAGCTTAGATATTTAACCGTAAATCAATTTTGAGAAAATCTTAACAGATAAAAATGATTTCAATTTTGTGGGGAAAAAGTCTAAATGAGAATGTTGAAAACAGGACATATAACGCAACCAAGAGGACTAACTAGAAAAGAAGTTCTATATTGATGCTATTACCAATTGGATAAATGTTAGAAAAATGTTTATATTTAACCTCTGTTACTAAAATATTAAGAACTGTATTAACCTAATGTTTGCAAAAGAGAACAATGTGGGAAGAAGAGAAAATCAAGGAAAGCTGTTATGTAGAGTACGATATGATAGAAATTGACTATTATTGATTGTTGTGAAATGTGAACCCAGACAACATGCTGTTTACTAAGCACTAAGGTTGTTAGTTTTTAAAAAATCAATAAAATATATTTAAAAAAAGAAAAAAGAAAAATTAATAGACTGGCTTGCACACTGGCTAACCTCAATTGGACATCACAAACTTGGATGCACTGAACTAAGACCTAAGGCAAGAAGCAACTCTTGAAAATGGGCAGCCAGTGATTATGTACTGAGGAAAACATGGCTGTGAAGAATTTTGGGAGGCATGTGCAGACCTGACTGGAAGCTCAAAGTGACATCCAACATTTGAAAATAATTGGCACAGAATATTGGACACTATAAATTTCTTTTCCACCTAAAAGAACTTTTGCCCTGACTTTAGACCTTCATGGTTGAAAGGCTCCCCCTTTTGGGAGCCACTGCAGGGATCTTTTTCTGCTGCCTCTATTAGTGTCTTCCCCCTTTTTTTGCATTGTTTAAAAGCTTGTTTATCAAGTCTCCCTGACCAGATCAATTTTTAATCTTGTGCCAGCAAAAGTGTGTCACTCACACTCTTATGGAACAAAGGGGGGATATTGTGGGAAGAATCCAGAGAAAGAAATATTTTGGGAAATATTAAAAAGGCAGAATATATTTCCCCAAAGGATTTTAAAGGCAGAAACCAACACACACACCCCAAGTCTCTCTGCCCCAAACAGAAACTAGGTCTGCAGAAATGCAGATGTGATAATCTTGTAGAAAGATTGGAGTCAGGAAGCTGGGATTAGAAAGAAAGATCCCTAGAATCAACAATCCCTCACACCAAAAAAAAATCCAACAGTCATCAGCCACAGCCCCAGGGAAGCAGGATATGACCTTTGGGACATAATAGGATTAACCCACCACCATCAGAATACCAGAAAGGCACACTCAGACTCAGGTCAAAGTTCATGCCACAGGAACAACTCCAAACAAAAGCTCAAGAGGGTATAAAAACCCACCACTCTCCACTACATGTGGTCAGTTTTTTCAGAGCCATCTTTCTGTCTGGCTCTCCTCTTCAATGAACTACAACCTTCTTTATAAAGCAGTCTCCATATTGTTTATTCCCAGCTTGGACTGGACCCTGATGAAGATTTTTCTTTCTACAAGGGGAAAAAGAAAGAAAAGGCATTGACTTCCAATTCCCTTTGGTGCAGTAGAATAACATAATAACATCAAACCTGAACTTTTTACTTTTACATAATAGTATAAACTAGCCATTTCTACAACAACAAACCTATCTAATCGGTAAAACCCAAAATCAAAGTTTCATTTTTTTGCACCTCAAACACAAAGTCCAGAAGCGGCTTCCAAGTAGAAACAAAAGTAGTTATATTTTTTGTCTTTAATCGAAGTAGTCAGTTTAGCCATCTCTGCTAACTCCATCAACTTCTGCAGCCATTCATCCATTGTGGGAATTAAAGTGTCCTTCCACTGTTGTGCATAAAGTAATCTTGCTGCCGTCAACATATATAGCATCACATTTATTTTGGAGGTTCACCCACTCTTTTAGCCAGACCAAACAGCAAGCATTAAAATACAGCTTCAAATCCGGTAGACCCAAACCTCCTCTCTCCTTAGCATCTTGAAAAAGTTTATATCTAACTCTTGGTTTTGTCTCTTGCCATATGAACTTGGAAATATCCTTCTACTATTGTTCAAAAGGGAGTATCAGTTGCAAGTACTGGTAAGGTCTGAAACAAAAAAAAGCATCTTTGGTAAAACATTCATCTTAATTACAGAATTTCTACCCAATAATGATAAATGCAATTTATCCCATCTTAATAAATCCTTTTTGATATCATTCCAAAGAGGCACATAGTTATTTTGAAACAATTTTGCGTTTGTATTTGTCAATATAATCCCCAAGTATTTCACCTTTTTCTCAACCTTAAAACCAGATTTTTTAATCAATATATCACAGTCCTGAGAGGTCATACTCTTAATAAGCAGTTGTTGTTTTCTGTTTGTTTATTTTAAAACCTGCTAAGACTCCAAACTCATTTAATTTCTGCATCAAATATTCTATATTATTTTTTGGGTCTTGCAAAAATATAACCAGTCATCGGCAAATGCCCTCAATTTGTGAACTTACTTTTTGATATTTATACCTATTATTTTCTCATCTTGCCTAATATCTCTGTTCAGGACTTCCAATACCAATATAAACAACAAGGGAGATAAGGGGCATCCTTGTCTCATACCTTTTTGAATTTCACATGAATTGATTAAATCTCCATTAATAATAATCTTTGCTTGCTGTGACGTATCAACTGCTTTAACCCCTTGAATAAAATTCTCCCCAAAATTCATATCTTCCAAAACTAAACATAAATGCCCAATTTAAATTGTCAAAGGCCTTCTCTGCATCTAAGAATATTAAAGCTGCCTGTTTCTCATTATGATATTGTAAATATTCGACAATATTCAAAACAGTGCTCACATTATCTCTTAACTCTCTTTTTGGCAGAAAGCCAGATTGATCTTCATGAAGATATGCCTGTAAAACCTTCTTTTATCTTTCTGCGAAAATTGCAGCAAAAAGTTTATAATCATTGTTTAGTAATGAAATTTGTCTATAATTATTTGTCCTTGTAACATCTTGGCCTTCCTTTGGTAGTAGCGCAATATTAGCTTCTTTCCAAGTTGGAGGTATCTTTCCCCCCTGTACTATATCATTCATTATATCCTTTAGTGGCTGAAGTTCATCTTCAAAGCATTTATAATATTGGCTTGTGAGGCCATCTGGACCTGGAGCTTTGCCTGATTTCATTTTTTTAAAATAGCTTCTGATATTTCAAAGGTAGTTATTGAATCATTCATAAGTTGTCTCTGAGTTTGTGACAGTTTAGGTAACCGTTGTCTTAACAGATATTCATCTATTTTAGACACATCTAGTTCCTGCTTTTTATAAAGATTAGAATAAAAATTATGAAAAGAGTTTTTGATACAGTCATTATCTGTTATTACATTATTACCTTCACAATTTTTTTCAATCATTCTCTTTTCCCTTTCCTTTCTTAGTTTATATGCCAACCATCTTCCTGGTTTATTTGCAGATTCAAAATGTCTTTGCTTTACATAATTCAATTTTGTTTCTATTTCTTAAACTGTTAACATAGACAATTGTTGATGTAACAATTCAATTTGATGTAAGATTTTGGAGTCCGTAGGTATCTTTTGCAATTCAATTTCTTTCTGTTTAATTTCATCCAATATCTTTTGCATCTTTTCCTGGGATTTTTTCTTCTCTAGGTGATTGTATTGTATAAAATAACCCCTCATAACTGCTTTGCTGGCATCCCACACAGTCATTAAATTTGTTCCTTTGTCCAAATTATTATCAAAATATTAATTCAGCTTCTTTTTACAGTCCTTTATAATCATCTCCTTTTGTAAGATAGATTCATTTAATCTCCATCTATAGCTAAACTCTTTTTTCTAAGTACCAGAAGAACTGGATTATGATCAGAAAAAGATTGAGGTAAAATGTCAACTTTTAGGATTTTATTTGCAAGTCTTTTAGAAATCCATATCATATCAATCCTTGAAAAAGATTTGTGTCATTCTGAAAAAAAAGTATTCTCTAGCAGAGACATTTCTTTGCCTCCACAAGTCTATTAATGCTAAATTATCCATCATCTCAAAAAAAAGTCTTTGGTAGTTTACCCTGAGAGGATTTAATCCCTTTTATAGGTGTTCTATCCAAAACTGGGGAAATCACTCCATTCCAATCTCACAGAATAAGCCAGTGGTGGTGAACCTTTTAGAGACCGAGTGCTCAAACTGCAACCCAAAACCCACTTATGTATCGCTGGGTGCCGGGTGGGCATGGCCCGCTGGGTGGGCGTGGCCCACTGGGAGGACGTGGCCTGCTGGGTGGGCGTGGCTACAGTGGTCATGGCAGCCTGGGTGGGCATGTCCAGGGTGGGCGTGTCCAGCTCGATGTTGCTCCTGGGGAGGGATGCCTGTGGGGGCCGGGCAGGGTTGGGAAAGATCCAGGGGGTCTCTGGTGGGTGGGGCAGTGGGCAGGAGGGTGTCTTGCTCAGCTGATGGCTTGGGGGGGAAGGGGGCAGCTACACCCCCTCCCAAACGCTGCCCTCTCACGAAAGCAGGATGAAAACTCCAAAAAGTGACAAGGAAAAAAAGTTAAAACAGAAGAGTGTCTCACGATGGTTTTCTTCACTGGGGGTGTGTGGAGGGGCATGGGGGGAGGCTCCTGAGCCCCGCAGCTCTTCTGGGGGGGAGGAGGAGAGTGGGGAGGGGCTGTGCTGGGATCGGGGCTTCTCGTGCCTTCCACTGCCCGCCTGCGCTCTTCTGCCGCAGATGCCGCGGCTCCACTTGCCTAGCAGGGCGGGTGGGTGCTCGTGCACGGGGACGCACATGGGGCTGCTGCCTCGCTTTCCATGCCATGCCGGGACTGGACTGGACTGGGTGCGGAGCCTCCTCGTGGCTTCTTCCCCCGCAGACATCGGGAGCGCCCACCCCACCTACCGCTCATCCCGGGGCAGCTGCCGCCATCCCGCACTCTCCAGCCCGTCGCCGGCCATCCGGGCGCACCGGGATGCCTCTCTTCGGGCTCCCTCGGCCTCTCCCCCCCCCAGGCTGGGGCTGGTCAGATTCCCCCCTGTGGGCAGCCCTGCGCCT
This sequence comes from Azemiops feae, assembly GCA_023970755.1. Lineage (NCBI taxonomy): Eukaryota > Metazoa > Chordata > Lepidosauria > Squamata > Viperidae > Azemiops > Azemiops feae. The sequence continues at coordinate 134,407 of JALGBA010003327.1, read as the reverse complement.
GTCCCCGGCCAGCCCTCCTCCTCCATCCTCCTGCTCCTTCTGCGGGCAGACCGCAGCTTACCGAGCCAGGCGGCACCTCTCCCCACACGCATCCTCAGGCGGAGGAGCCGGGCAGCCACGGCTCTCGCTCCCCTCCGGCCTCCATCTGCCCAAGGCCCGAGCTCGGCGTGCCCAACCGAACCCTCACAGAGCGCCGTTCTCCCGCCACCCCAACCCAACCCTCGCAGAGCCCTGACCCGGTTCCTTACCTCCGCCCGGCTTGTTCCGCGGCCTCATGGCAGCGGCACTGGGCAGGAGGCGCCAAACGGCCGGTTTCGGCGTGATGCAGCTGTTTGCCGCCTCGCGTATTGCGCCCAATGCTGCTGCAATGCGGTTTGGCTGAAAGCGGCCGTGGAACAAGTGGGGCAGGTTTCCCCCCACCCGCTGCACGGATCGCCCTACCATCTCCGCCGTTCCCCCCCCACCCGCAGCACGGATCGCCCTCCTGCCGCCGCGTGGGGGACCGCGGCCTGAGTGGGCGGGGGGGTTCCGTGCAGCGGGACCGCCACTTACTTTTGATGGTCCCGATGAGCGCGTTGCCATCCTTGACCACGTCCTTCAGGAATTTGTTGGTGTGCTCCAGCTCCTGCTCGGACGGCCAGCAGTGACGAGGGGAAGCCAGGCCGTCTCCTCGCCGCCACCCGGTGGCCGTCTGGGGGTTCTGGGCACGGGTGGCTGCCCTGACCTGCTGGGCACCCCTCCGCAGCATTGGTCAGGAAGCCTCCGATAGGGCTCCATCCTCCGCGCAGACCGAGGCCTGAGCAGCGATGGCCGGACCCCCGGCGTGGCCTCTCCGCCTCCAGCCCCGACCAGGCACTGGCAGGCCGGTGCCGCCGGGCAGGTTGCCAGCCAGTATTTGGCGGCCTTTTGGGAGAGCAGAACCCCATCCGCCACCGCCACCTTCTGACTAGGGGCGAGGTGGTCACAGCCGGCCTTTGACTCCCGGGGACCGCAAAGGTGGCCCACAGCGCGGGGAGTAGCAGCCTCCCATGGCGGGGGGAGGGAAGATTGGTTCCCCAAGGAATGGAAATAGTGGATCGAACGGTCCCCCGAGCCCTGGCCGTGCCTCCGCACGGATCGCCCTGCCGCCGCCGCCGTTCCCCCCCGCACGGATCGCCCTGCCGTCGCCGCCGCTTGGAAAAGGCCTCTACCACCTGGATCTATGGCTGCAGAGCAATTTTGTGCCCCCCCCCCAGGGCCGATCCGGGCGCCAGAGGCCTTTTCCAAGCTTCCGGAGCTCGAATCCATGGCCGCGGGGCGATTTTGCGGTGCCCCAGCAGCCCTATCCGAGCTCTGGATCCGCCCAGCTCTTGCAGCTGCTCTGACTCACAGTGCAGAGAGCGCGAGAGCACAGGCGCACATGGAGAGGTGGAGGGGAGCAGCCTGGCCCCGCCTCCCTCTGGGGCGATGGCGCACATGCCCACAGGGACGGCTCCGCGTGCCGCCTGTGGCATGCATGCCATAGGTTTGCCACCACGGGAATAAACCAATTTTCATACGAAAAAAGCAGTAATTGATCCATAAGATATTCAAAAAAATTACTTTTATCATCATTTGGTACATAAAGTCCAACTACTATTGATTTTATCCATTAAGTTCAATTTCCACTGCTGTAAATCTATCATATTCATCTGATAAAGTAACTTAGGTTTAAATTGGGGTTTTATATATAAAGAAACTCCATTAATCTGTTTTACACCAGCAGATATAAATTCCTCCCCTAGTCTTTTATTTATTAAATACTTCTTGTCTTGTTTCTTAATATGTGTTTCTTGAAGGTAAGTTTCCTTAAGTAATGAAATATTTTTTTACGCTTAGATGGTGCATTTGCCCCTTTAATATTCCATGTTATAAACTTAATCTCCATCCTTCGATAAAGTAGTAAGTCATGTATGGACATGTCAGCCACATCTTCTTCAGTGTTGACTTTTTGAGGTTGATCTACTTCTAGTTGCTTGTCTGTATCCATTTCTTCAGCTGGGTCCAAAATCAGTTTATGTTTGATCAAGAAGTTCTTGGCTTTTTCTATAGAATTCAATCTGAATCTTTGCTCTTGATAAGTGAGTATCACTCCTTCAAGATTATCCCAGCTGAAGGGAATTTTTCTTTTCTTCGGGATATCAGTAAAGAAGGAATAAGCTTTCCTTTTTCTCAAAATTCTGACAAGAATTTCCTTCAAAACAATTATATCCACATTTTCCATTCTTAGTTTAGATTTGAAGTGGCAATACAAAACATGATCTCTTGTAGTTCTTCTTACAAAATGGACTAAGACGTCACTTGGTAATTTTCTTGTAGTAGCAAATCTGGAATTTACTCTATAAATTTTATCTATTTCAAAGTCGAGGTTTTTTTCCCCCAATTAATTAACTGGGCCAAGGCTTTAATCATCCTTGCTCTAATATCCTCTCCAGAGTGTTCAGGAACTGCTTGAAATCTTAATTGGAGTTGTTTAAACTGTAATTCCAAGAGTGCCCTCTCATCCAAATCGGCTTGGTACAAGACCTCTTTCTTCTCCAATTTGTGCTCCATAAGATCCACTCTATCCTTCACCTGTTTAATATCTCCAGTCAAGTGTTGTATCTTCTCATGAAGTTCCTTTGAGAGTGTATCAAGTTATGATTCAAGCTTTGTTCCCATTGCCTGAATTAATTCATGTGTTTTAGCTGTATATTCATCCCAAAAGATCTTAAAGATTCTGCATCTCTTGATGTTCTCTCAGTCTTCTCCACAGTCCTCTTGCGAGTGGCCATTTGTAAAATATAATTAAAGTGTAAATTTTAATCCAACAGATTTAATATATAAAATAATGTAACTGGGGAGTTAATAAGAATTGGTAATACTACAGTTTTATGGCTCCCTCATGTGGTCAAACAGCATCATTGCAATATAAATTAAAAAGAAAGAAACTTGAAATCTGTGCCTCTTTGTTTAACAGCCCACACAGCTAATCCAATCAGAAACAAGTACAATTGAAACTGTTTCTCCCCCTCCTCACAACCAAATCAAAATACCATTTAGGCAGTCTTTGTTTTGAAAGTAAAGAAGTTCAGCAGAGTCAGTTAAAGATGATAAAATCTTCTAGAGGATTTAAGTCCAGAACTTAATAATAATAATAATAATAATAAAGTTGGAAGGGACCTTGGAGGTCATCGAGTCCAACCCCCTGCTCAGGCAGGAAACCCTATACCATTTCGGACAAATGGCTGTCCAGTCTCTTCTTAAAAACTTCCAGTGTTGGAGCGGTGAATGCTCCAACACTGGAAGTTTTTAAGAAGAGACTGGACAGCCATTTGTCCGAAATGGTATAGGGTTTCCTGCCTGAGCAGGGGGTTGGACTCGATGACCTCCAAGGTCCCTTCCAACTTTATTATTATTATTATTATTATTAAGTTTCAAAAGCAGTTTCCACAGTACTTTCCAGCTAGTGTCTAAGAAACGGGGGTAGACTTTATTGTCCATTTTAAACGGCTGGTTCTTCCACGGTGAACTTGCTTCTTGGTTGCCCTGCCCTAGCCAGAAACTCACTCGATTGCTGCTTCTTCTTCAAGAAACTTTCTGAGAGCATCCAGCCATCCAGGGGAGCACAAGGGTTAATTTCCACAACTTCCCCTTTCCCAGGGAAGTTTCTTCTGACTTCGAAAACAGCTCTAAGTACAAATCCGTGGAGAATCAGTAACAGACCAGAAAAGGAATGCTACTAGTAAGCCACCATATCCGCCGGAACTCAAAACACTGAAACTATTGTGGAAAATATATTTTGGAATGATAGTGCTTGAACAGAAATAGAAGACAATGTTATGAAAGAGCCTTTAAATGAATCCATGGTTAATGCATAATCTAAAATAATAAAATAACATTTTAACAGTAAGGAACATTTACAAGATTATGTAATGTAGACCTTCAGAATCTCATTTTAGATTCTCCATTGTAACCATTCAGTAGATGTGCTAAAAGGTCTAATAGCAAGTGTATATTGGCAGCATATAGTGAAGTTTTAGAAATAGTAGGAATATTTTTGGAGTCAATTCATATTAAGAAAGCACTTACTAGTAGGTGCAAGGATGGTGTATGATCAGAAATGAAAGTTTTTCACTTCCCTTAGAAGTGTGTAAATTATAGCTAAAATGGCATAGTTGAATTAAGTTAACTGATCTAAACTATAGGAAGAGAGATGTGAGGAAAATACAAGCATTGCTGAGAAATTATATTATTAATAGATTATTGGAATGTGCACAGATTAACAGATCTGTGTTCTGTAACCATGGTTTGGAGTTTCAAAACCTGGTGAGTTTTGACTTGCTAGAACACTTCTAATTTCTGGATTACTGATTGTATGAAAAGGTTATGCAAATGGAAAGGAATATGGAATCACTATTGAGTAAGGGTGAAAACAGAAATAAATATTGTGTGTTCTTAACAGATACTGTGCTAATTGATAATTAATTGAAGTTGTCATGGACTGTTGATTAACTGATTATTTAATTGTAAATGACTGACTGTTGAGCAGATGGGGGTAGTTGTTATCCTATTGGACTCTAGGATATAAGAAAAGCATGTTATTAATATGAATAGAATATGAATAGAATAGAGCTGGAAGGGACCTTGGAGGTCTTCTAGTCCAGCCCCCTGCTCAAGCAGGAGGACCTATACCATCTGAGACAAGTGACTGTCTAGCCTCTTCTTAAAAATCTCCAGTGATGGAGCGCCCACGATTTCTGGAGGCAAGCTGTTCCACTGGTTAATTGTCCTCACTGTCAGGAAGTTTCTCCTTGATTCCAGGTTGCTTCTCTCTTTGATCAGTTTCCAACCATTGTTTCTTGTCCTCTCCTCTGGTGCTTTGGTGAATAACGTGACCCCCTCTTCTTGGTGGCAGCCTCTCAAATACTGGAATACTGCTATCATGTCTCCCCTATTTCTTCTTTTCTTTAGACTAGCCAAACCCAAGTCCTGCAGCCGTTCTTCGTATGTTTTAGTCTCCAGGCCTTTAATCATCTTAGTTGCTCTTCTTTGAATTTTTTCCAAACTCTCAACATCTTTTTTGTGGTATGGTGACCAAAATTGGCTGCAGTATTCTAGGTGTGGTCTTACTAGGGTTTTATAAAGTGGTACTAATACTTCGCGTGATCTTGATTGTATGCCTCTGTTTATACAACCCAGGATTGTATTAGCTTTTTTGGCTGCTGCTGCACACTGCTGGCTCATGGTCAAGTGATCGTCCACTAGGACTCCAAGGTCCCTCTCACAGTTACTGTTTTTAAGCCAGGTCTCGCCCAATCTGTACTTGTACCTTTGATTTTTCCTGCCTAAATGTAAAACTTTGCTTTTCTCCACATTGAAACTCATTTTGTTGGATAGGGCCCATTGTTCAAGTTTGTCAAGATCTTTTTGGATCCTGAGTTTGTCTTCTGGGGTGTTGGCTACTCCTGCCAATTTGGTGTCATCTGCAAATTTGATGAGTTCCCCTTCAATTCCCTCATCTAAGTCATTGATGAAGATATTGAAGAGTGCTGGGCCTAAGACGGAACCTTGTGGTACCCCACTGCTTACTTCTCTCCATGTAGATGTAGTGCCATTGAGGACTACTTGTTGAGTACGGTTTCCCAGCCAGTTACAGATCCATCTGGTGGTGATGTTGTCTATTCCATCTTTTTCTAACTTACCAAGGAGTAGTTTGTGGTCTACTTTATCAAATGCCTTACTGAAATCTAAGTATACTACGTCCACAGCATTTCGCTGATCTACTCGTTTAGTCACTTTATCAAAGAATGAAATAAGATTGGTTTGGCATGATCTGTGATATGGAAGATATGCATGATATGGAAGAAGCAACTTTTGTCTTTTTTAAATCCAAAATGTGTTTTGAAGAAAAATGGAACATTTAGTGAGATCATTTTGTCACAATCCCCGCTAACCCAAAGATCAAGTCAGGGGAATACCAGATCAGATAAAGCAAAGGTGATAACTAATCATGAAAAATATAGTCCAAGGGGAAGTACTGTATTTACCTAACAGAAACCCATGAAACAAAAAAAAATCTGATAAATTTTCCAGATTGAAATATTATCAATTTTTAATAGAAATTTTGAGATCGGAATTTGCAGTTAAAAAATAAGAATTTCTTCCGCTGACAAAACTTGGCAAGCTTGAGTGTATGTACCTGGTGCAAGAATAGAGACATGACTGTGATTTGTTTATCTTCTGCCAATATTCTCTCAACCTGACATAACAAGATGATCGAGGGTGGACTTCCGGTTTGCCATCGCGACCCCTGCAGAACAACCAAACACTAAGACAGAGGACTTAATTGACCAACAAATCCAGCCAACGGAAAACTCAGAAAAGGGAGTGACAACACTGAAAATGGAAAAGACTTTCTTTATAAATGAGAAGAAATTTGAGGAGAAGGAAGAAGAACAGATTGAATGGAAGATAAACCTATCAGGACAATCGTGGGAAATTGGAGTAATAGGGAGGCGATCTAATGAATACAAATGGGCTAGTTCTTCCAAAAAAACTGCAACTAAATGGTCTTTCTTATTTCAAATAATATATATAATAATAGAGGGAGAACTATTTGATGATTTAAAAGCACTGACATGGAAGGCTAGTTGGCAAAGGAAAAAAGCCAGAGTAAGGCTGAAGAAAATTAGGGTTTTGATTTATTAGAGGGGATTTCATATTACTAATTAGAGGGTTGAATATGGTGGAAATTAGATACTTTTTTTAGAAAATAAAGTATCATACTTGAATAGGTAAGATGTGTAACAAGACTAATAGACTTTGGTATGAAAAGGGAAAAAGGGAGAAGCTGAGATAAGGGGAATTTTGGTCACCTAACTTAAAATATTTGGAAATCAGTTGAAAATAAGAATTCTGTTTGTTTAATATGAGATAAAAGATATTACCAGAAAAAGAGAGGGAGTATTTGAACTTTTAAAAATTAGACCCAAACGAAAAAAATTATGAATATTATTGATTTATTGGTTAACCTAGACCACGGGTCAGCAACCCGCGGCTCTGGAGCCACATGTGGCTCTTTGAGCCATCTCCTGCGGCTCCCAGCCTCGTCCGCCATTTGCACAGAGAGAGAGAGAGACAGAGAGAGAGAGAGAGGCACTTGCGCTTCCCTTTCTCTCTCTCTCTCTCTCTCTCTCTCACACACACACACACACACACACACACAAACACTCACACTGAGTGGGGGAAGAGGACTGGCAGACCAAGGGCAGGAGAGAGCCAGCCCAATAAGAATGTGTGTCAGCTTGTCGGAGAACAGCGTGAAGCCAGCTTGCCAGGTTAGCAGAAGATCGGAGAGAGGGAGAGAGAGAGGGGGGAGAGAGAGAGAGAGGGAGGGAGACAAAGAGAGGGAGGGAGGGAGAGAGGGAGGGAGAGAGAGAGAGAGAGAGAGAGAGAGAACTCATGCACAGCAGCCTCTATTTCTTTTTAATTAAACTCTTCAATCAAGCTCCCCCCCTCCCGCGCGCGCTCCCAGTGTTTTGCGGCTCCCACTGTTTTCTTTTCTCTGGGAAACGGGTCCAAGTGGCTCTTTGAGTGTTTAAGGTTGCCGACCCCTGACATAGACAATACATATAATGGTTTTGATTTATTGAAGGGGATACTGTATTATTAATTAGATGGTTTAATATGGTGGAAAGTAGATAACTTTTAGAAAACAGAACAAGACTATACTCAAATAGATAAGATGTGTATTTAGAACAGTGGTGGTGAACCTTTTAGAGACCGAGTGCCCAAACTGCAACCCAAAAACCACTTATGTATCGCCGGGTGCCAGGTGGGCGTGGCCCACTGGGTGGGCATGACCCGCTGGGTGGGCATGGCCCGCTGGGTGGGCGTGGCTACGGTGGACATGGCAGACAGGGTGGGCATGGCCAGGGTGGGCATGGCCAGCTCGATGCTGCTGCTGGGGAGGGATGCCTGTGGGGGCCGGGCAGGGTTGGGGGAGATCCAGGGGGTCTCTGGCAGGTGGGGCAGTGGGCAGGAGGGCGTCTTGCTCAGCTGATGGCTTGGGGAGGAAGGGGGCAGCTACACCCCCTCCCAAATGCTGCCGTCTCCCCCCCTCCAGGCTGGGGCTGGTCAGATTCCCCCCATGGGCAGCGCTGCGCCTGTCCCCGGGCAGCCCTCCTCCTCCATCCTCCTCCTGCGGGCAGACCGCAGCTTACCGAGCTGGGCGGCGCCTCTCCCCGCACATGTCCTCCCGAGGCCCGAGCTCGGCGTGCCTGGCTGGCCAGTGACGGGCTGGAGAGCGCGGGACGGCGGCAGTTGCGCAGGGACAAGGGGTGGGCGCTCCCGATGTCTGCAGGAGAAGAAGCGGCATGGAGGCTCCGCGCCCAGTCCAGCCCCGGCACGGCACGGAAAGCGAGGCAGTAGTCCCACGTGCGTCCAACCCAACCCTCGCAGAGCGCCATTCTCCCGCCGCCCCGACCCAACCCTTGCAGAGCCCCGACCTGGTTCCTTACCTCTGCCCGGCTTGTTCCGTGGCCTTATGGCAGCGGCATTGGGCAGGAGGTGGCAAACGGCCGGTTTTGGTGTGACGCAGCTGTTTGCCGCCTCGCGTATTGTGCCCAGTGCTGCTGCAATGCGGCTCGGCCAAAGCGGCTGTAGAACAAGTGGGGCAGGTTTCCCACCCACCCACCGCACGGATCGCGCTGCCGCCACCACTGTTTCCCCCCACCCGCTGCACGGATCGCGGTGGCAGCTGCCTCCACCATCCAGCCCGGATCCACCCAGCTCTTGTAGCTGCTCTGACTCACAGTGCAGAGAGAGCGAAAGTGCAGGCGCACGTGGCGAGGCGGAGGGGAGCAGCCTGGCCCCGCCTCCCTCTTGGGCGATGGCGCACGTGCCCACAGGGACGGCTCCGCGTGCCGCCTGTGGCACGCGTGCCATAGGTTCGGCACCACGGACCTATACCATCTCAGACAAGTGACTGTCCAGTCTCTTCTTAAAAACCTCCAGTGATGGAGCGCCCACGATTTATGAAGGCAAGCTGTTCCACTGGTTAATTGTCCTCACCGTTAGGAAGTTTCTCCTTAATTCCAGGTTGCTTCTCTCTTTGATCAGTTTCCAACCATTGTTTCTTGTCCTGCCCTCTGGTGCTTTGGAGAATAATTTGACCCCCTCTTCTTTGTGGCAGCCCCTCAGATACTGGAATACTGCTGTCATGTCACCTCTATTTCTTCTTTTCTTTAGACTAGCCAAACCCAAGTCCTGCAGCTATTCTTCATATGTTTTAGTCTTTGATCATCTTAGTTGCTCTTCTCTGTACTTTTTCCAAACTCTCAACATCTTTTTTGTAGTATGGTGACCAAAATTGGTTGCAGTATTCCAGGTGTGGTCTCAATAGGGTTTTATAAAGTGGTACTAATACTTTGTGTGATCTTGATTGTATGCCTGTTTCTACAACCCAGGATTGTATTAGCTTTTTTGGCTGCTGCTGAACATTGCTGGCTCATAGTCAAGTGATCGTCCACTAGGACTCCAAGGTCCCTCTCACAGTTGCTGTTTTTGAGCCAGGTCTCACCTAATCTGTAATTAAACCTTTGATTTTTCCTGCCTAAATGTAAAACTTTGCTTTTCTCCACATTAAAACTCATTTTGTTGGATAGGGCCCATTGTTCAAGTTTGTCAAGATCTTTTTGGATCCTGAGCTTGTCTTCTCCTATTCCTGCCAGTTCAGTGCTATCTTGAAATTTGATGAGTTCCCCTTCTATTCCCTCATCTGAGTCATTAATGAAGATATTGAAGAGTACTGGACCTAAGACGGAGCCTTGTGGTACCCCACTTCTTACTTCTCTCCATGTGAATGTAGTACCATTGAGGACTACTCGTTGAGTACGGTTTGTCAGCCAGCTACAAATCCATCTCGTGGTGATGTTGTCTATTCCACCTATTTGTAGTTTATCAAGCAGTAGATTGTGGTCGACTTTGTCAAATGCCTTACTGAAATCTAAGTATACTACGTCCACAGCATTTCACTGGTATACTAATTTAGTCACTTTATCAAAGAAAGAAATAAGATTGGTTTGGCATGATCTGTTTTTGACAAACCCGTGCTGGCTACCAGTTATAACTTTGTTTGCTTCTAGTTGTTCGCAGATCTGTTTTTTTATTATCTTTTCCAGGATCTTCCCAGGTATTGATGTTAGACTGATTGGTCTGTAGTTTCCTGGGTCTGTTTTTTTTTCCTTTCTTGAAGATGGGAACCACATCAGCCCTTTTCCAATCCTCAGGTACTTCCCCGGTGCTCCAGGATTTTTGAAAGATATGGTGCAATGGTTCTGAGATAACATCTGCCAGCTCCTTCAGAACTCTGGAATGTAATCTGTCAGGTCCTGGTGATTTATATTCGTCAAGGTCGGATAGGTGTTCTCTTACCATTTTCTTGCTTATTTTAATTTTTGTTTCTAGTTTGTCTTTTGCAGTAGTTTTTTTGGTATGTTGGGCTATAATTTCTTTTTGTGTGAAGACTGATGCAAAGAATGAGTTAAGCAACTCTGCTTTCACCCTGTTGCCTGTTACTTCCTTGCTATCTTCTCTCTTTAGTGGACCTACAGTTTCCTTGAGTTTTTTCTTGTTATTAATATGTTGAAAGAAACTTTTTTTTATTATTCTTGATTTCTGTTCAAGTCTTTGTTCATTCTGAGCCTTTGCTTTCCTGACTTCGTCTTTGCATGTTCTGACTGTGTGCTGGTAATCAGCCTTAGTTATATTTCCATCTTTCCATTTTTTGTACTTGTCCTTTTTGTCTTTCAGTTTGTCTGAGAGTTCTTTGTGCAGCCATGCTGGTTTGTTCTTGACTTTCTTGTTTTTCTTTTTCTTTTTCAGTGGTATTGTGGACTGGGCTGGACTGGTATTGTGCTGGACTGATTGCATTTTTCAGGGTTTCCCATGCTTTCTTGGTTGTTTTCCCCTTTAGGATTTTCATCCATGGGATCCTTCCTAGGTTCTCTCTGAGTTTGTTAAAGTCGGCTCTTTTGAAGTTTAGGACATTGGTTGGATTGTTTTCTATTGCTAGTGTTTGCATTATATTAAATTCCAGTATGACGTGGTCACTTTTGCCCAAGGTTCCGGCAATTTCAATTCCCTCTATCACTTCTTCTCTGTTTGTAAGGATTAAGTCCAGTATAGCTTTATGTCTAGTTCCCTCCTCCACCTTTTGGGTGACAAAGTTGTCGGCTAGGTTGGTTAGGAATCTGTTTGATCTTCCACTCACTGCAGAGTTTGTCTCCCAGTTGATATCTGGGTAGTTGAAGTCTCCCATTACTACTGTGGTATGCTTCCTACATGCATTTGTTAACTGGTTGGCAAAGAGTTCGTCTATTTCTTCTGATTGGTTGGGTGGCCTGTAATATACACCTATGGCAATCTCACTTTTTCCCCCTTTTATATTGACCCATATACATTCTGGAGGGCTTTTATCTTTGATCATGTGTATTTCTGTTGATATGTAGTATTCTCTTACATATAGTGCAACTCCCCCTCCGCTTTTTGTAGTTCTGTTTCTTTTGAACAATTTGTATCCATCTATCAGTCCATTCCAGTCATGGGTTTCGTCCCACCAGGTTTCTGTTATGCCAACTATGTCATACCTACCTGCATTTCTACAGAGCTGGTTTCTGCTTGGGGGAGGGAGACTTGGGGCTATTAAGAAAAACTGGGCATGCTTTTCTGCCTCTTTAAGATCCTTTGAGGAAATATAATATTCTGCCCTTTTAATATTTCCTTCTCTGGGGGGATATTACACCAGATAAAAAAAGATTTAGAAAATTGGGAAAATCTACAAATGTCATTTATAGGGAGGATCGCTACGGTCAAAATGAATATATTGCCAAAAATATTATTCCTGTTCCAAGTTATTCCAATAAAATTAGGGAAAACATTTTTTCAAGAATTAAATAAATTGGTCACTAAATTTATATGGCAAAGGAAAAAACCCAGATTAAATTAAAACTCTTGCAAGATACGAAAGATAAAGGGGGATTGGCGTTACCAGAGTGGGAAATATACTACCAAGCATCGAGCCTAACTTGGCTAAAAGAATGGATGGAATTGAAAAATACCAGAGTTTTAACAATAGAAGGACATGAATTGCAAGCGGGGTGGCATGCATTCCTATGGGACGGAAAATATAAAAGACACAGATACTTTCAAAGACACATAATTAGGAATGCATTGCTACAGACTTGGGAAAAAATAAAACAAAAACATTACATAAGAATTCCAATGTGGTTATCCCCAACAGAAGCTCTGAAACACCCAAATTTACTGGACATAAATAAGATAATTAGATACAAGGAATTAGTAAATGAACAGGGAAATCTGAAAACAAAACAAGAATTGGAACAAGATATAGGCAGAGAGATTGACTGGTGGACATTTACACAAATGCAATCTAAATATACAGAGGACAAAAAATTATATGAAATACAAAAGGAGCCGCAAGAATTGGATAAAATTATACATGGAACAGAAATAAAATTAATCAGCAATATATATAAATACTGAGATATAAAATGGAAGATGAGGTCGTCAAAGATACAATGATCAGATGGGCAAAAAATTTCGGATATAATATAGAATTGGAGAAATGGGAAAAAATATGGGAAACAAAGATAAAATTGACTATGTCTGCGGCATTCAAGGAAAACCAGTTGAAGATGTTCTACAGATGGCATCTTCCACCAGCAAAGCTTGCCAAGATGTTCCAGAACAATTCGCCAATATGTTGGAAATGTAAAAAAGTACATGGAACATATTATCATCTATGGTGGACATGCCCAGTTGCGAAAAAATACTGGACTAAAATAAGAAGATGGATGGAAGAAATAATAGATCAACCGGTAGACTGGAAACCAGAGATCTTTCTGCTGGTTATTTTAAACAGAAAATATAGTAAAGAAACACGGTATTTAATCCTACATATAACAACGGCAGCAAGAATAGTCTATGCACAGTTCTGGAAAAAAGAATATACCAACAGAGGAAGAAGCCTCTAAATTTTTATGATCTGTTTACACTTCAAATGGGATTTTGCTACCCTCCAGGAATTGTTTGGGTTTCAAACACCACTTGACATTCAAGGGACCAGCTCAATGGCTGACTGGGTTTAGGGTTATTCCCTTTTCCCATTTTTAATAAATTGGTTATAGGCAAAGCAATCTGCGCAAGGGGGCGAGGGGCGGCCTACCTGCTTAAGCTGCCTTGCCTCGGCCTTGTGGGGTGAGGGGAAGCAAGGGCAGTGGCGACGAAAGGCGTGGAGGGGGGGCAGCCTACCTGCTTAAGCTGCCTTGCCTCGGCCTCGTGGGGTGAGGGGTAGCAAGGGCGGTGGCAGCGGCGGTGGCGGCGAAAGGTGCGGAGGGGAGTGGGCGGCCTACCTGCTTAAGCAGCCTTGCCTCGGCCTCGTGGGGCGAGGGGCAGCAAGGGCAGCGGCGGCAAAATGCGCAGAGGGGGGCAGCCTTTTCCAAGCCTCTGGAGCTCAGATCCATGGCCGCAGGGCGATTTTGTGGCGCCCCAGCGGCCCGAACTGGGCTTCGGAGGCCTGTAAAAGGCCTCTGCCACCTGGATCTATGCCTGCAGAGCGATTTCGCTCCCCCCCACGGATGATCCAAAATTGCTCTGCAGGCATAGATCCGGGCGGCAGAGGCCTTTTCCAGGCCTCCGGAGCCCGGATTGGGCCGCTGGGGCACCGCAAAATCACCCCACGGCCATGGATCCGAGCTCCACAGGCATGGAAAAGGCCTCTGCCACCTGGATCGGCCATGGGAGGCCCCGTGAAATCGCTCTGCAGGCATAGATCCGGGCGGCAGAGGCCTTTTCCAAGGGCGGCGGCAGCAGGGGAAACGGCAGCGGTGGCAGCACGATCCGCGTGGTGGGTGGGGCGCAATACATGAGGCAGCAAACAGCTACATCACACCGAAACTGGCCCTTTGCCGCCTCCTGCCCAATGCCGCTGCCATGAGGCCGCAGAACAAGCCGGACGGAGGTAAGGAACCAGGTTGGGGCTCTGTGAGGGTTGGGTCGGGGCGGCGGGAGAACGGTGCTCTGCGAGGGTTGGGTCAGACGCATGGGCTGCTGCCTCGCTTTCCATGCCGTGCCGGGGCTGGGCTGGGCGCGGAGCCTCCATGCCGCTTCTTCCCCTGTGGACATCGGGAGCGCCCACCCCTCATCCCGGGGCAGCTGCCGCCGTCCCGTGCTCTCCAGCCCGTCGCCGGCCAGCCGGGTGCGCCGAGCTCGGGCCTTGAGCAGATGGAGGTCAGAGGGGAGTGAGAGCCGTGGCTCCCCGGCTACTCCGCCTGAGGACGCGTGCGGGGAGAGGTGCCGCCTGGCTCGGTAAGCCGCGGTCTGCCGGCAGGAGGAGGAGAATGGAGGAGGAGGGCTGGCCGGGGACGGGCGCAGCGCTGCCCACTTGGGGAATCTGTCCAGCCCCAGCCTGGAGGGGGGGGAGAGGCCGAGGGAGACCGAAGGGAGGCATCCCGGCATGCCCAGCTGGCCGGCAATGGGCTGGAGAGCGTGGGATGGTGGCAGGTGCCCCGGGATGAGCGGTAGGTGGGGTGGGCGCTCCCGGTGTCCATGGGGGAAGAAGCCGCGAGGAGGCTCTGCGCCCAGTCCAGCCCAGCCCCGGCACGGCATGGAAAGCAAGGCAACAGCCCCATGTGCATTCCTGTGCATGAGCACGCCCCCGCCCTGCCAGGCAAGCGGAGCCACGGCATCTGCAGCAGAAGAGCGCAGGCGGGCAGTGGAAGGCACGAGGAGCCCCGATCCTAGCACAGCCCCTCTCCACTCTCCTCCTCCCCCCCCTTGGAAGAGCTGTGGGGCTCAGGAGCCTCCCCCCATGCCCCCCCACCCTCCCTAGGGAAGAAAACCATCGCGAGACACTCTTCTGTTTTAACTTTTTTTCCTTGTCGCTTTTGGGAGTTTTCATCCTGCTTTTGTGAGATGGCAGTGTTTGGGAGGGGGTGTAGCTGCCCCCTTCCCCCCATGCCATCAGCTGAGCGAGATGCCTTCCTGCCCACTGCCCCACCCACCAGAGACCCCCTGGATCTCCCCCAACCATGCCCGGCCCCCACAGGCATCCCTCCCCAGGAGCAACATCTAGCTGGCCACACCCACCCTGGCCACACCCACCCATCTGCCATGACCACCGTAGCCATGCCCAGCCGGCGGGCCACGCCCACCCAGCGGGCCACGCCCACCCAGCACCCGGCGATACATAAGTGGGTTTTGGGTTGCAGTTTGGGCACTCGGTCTCTAAAAGGTTCGCCACCACTGGTTTAGGCTGTCCACTGAGCTAGCAAAGATAGCAACCCTGCCACAACCAGGCGAGCCACTCATTCCCAGTGAATACCAGGATCTAGCGGAGGTGTTTAGTGAGAAAGAATGCGACACCCTGCCACCCCACTGGCCCAATGATTGCTCTATTGAACTGTTAGCGGGAGCTAAACTCCCACAACCGAGGATGTATGCCATGACCCCCCTTGAAATGGAGGAAATGCAGCAGTATGTGAACAAGAACCTAGCGAGGAGATTTATCAAACGGGCCAAGTCTCAGGTGGGAGCTCTGGTGTTATTTAAAGAAAAAAAAGATGGGTCGCTTCGTCTCTGCGTAGACTATAAAGGGTTAAATGCTGTGAGTGTAGAAAAAAAATACCCCCTCCCCCTTCTGAAGGACTTACTAACCCACCTGGTGAAGGGGAGTGTCTTCACTAAATTGGACCTGAGAGAGGCATATTACTGAGTAAGAATAAAAGAAGGAGATGAATGGAAAACTGCTTTTAACTATCCCATGGGGAGCTATTAATTTAAAGTCATGCCGTTTGGACTACAGGGGGCTCCGGCTGTCTTCATGCAGCTGATCAGTCAGGTGCGACATGACCATTTATATAAAGGAGTTTTGGTGTATCTTGATGATATCCTGATATACAGCATGAATATGGCTGACCACGTCAAACTAGTGAGAGAGGTGCTAAAGAAACTGTTGAAGGCCAAACTTTATGTTAAACTATCAAAGTGTGAGTTTCACCAGACCCGACTAGATTATCTTGGCTACAGAATTTCCAGTGAGGGCATTGAAATGGACCCGGATAAAGTGAAAGCCGTAATCGAATGGCCATCCCCAAAGACTCGCAAACAGCTTCAGAGCTTTCTAGGATTCGCCAACTTTTACCGACAGTTCATTCCCTCCTTTGCTGAAATTGCTTTACCCCTTATGGACTTACTGAAAACAGGCAAAGGGGGGGGGGGGAAGCCACAACTGGGCCAGCCGCTTGCATGGACTATGCACTGTCAAACTGCTTTTGAGAATTTGAAAAGACTATTTGTGGTCGAACCAGTCCTAAAGCATCCTTGTCCGGGGAAACCCTTTGTAATTCAAGCCGATGCTAGCGACGTGGCCGTCGGAGCTGTACTATTGCAAAAGAACCATGACAGAGTACTACAGCCCTGTGCCTACACCTCAAAAAAGTTCACCGAGTGCAAGAGAAGGTGGGCAGTGTGGGAGAAGGAAGCCTTCGCAATCCGCTGGGCTCTATTAAACTGGCGACACTACCTAGAGGGGAGCAAGGTGCCTTTTGAGGTATGGACTGATCACAAAAACCTAGAGGCACTGAAAACTCCCCGCAAGCTATCCCTGAAACAGGTACGGTGGGCGCAATACTTCAACCATTTTAACTTCAGCCTGAAGTACATACCAGGGGGGGATTTTTTAGCTGACGCTTTATCCAGATTACCTCAATACAAGAGCCAGCGTGAAGAGGTTAATGAAGCAATTATAGCTACACCGCAAGCTGCTTCTCAACTAACACCTCGGAGAGCCCCGTCTTCGAAAATTCCAATCCCCGATGACCCTGGGTCGAAGAAAATAAAACAGGAACTCCCCAACGATCAATGGTTCAAGGAAAATCAAACCTCCTTGACGTGCAGGGATGGTTTGGCTTACAAAGGGGGGAAGTTGTATTTGCCAGAAACCCTCCGCCTTAACGCCCTCCGGCACGGTCATGATGTGAAACAGGCTGGACACTTTGGATATTTAAAAACACTGCATCTGGTTTGTCGGCAATTTTGGTGGCTGGGTTTAAAACGGGACGTAGAGAACTGTGCTGTATGTGCCACCATGAAAAGAATTCCAGGAAAAACCCCTGGACTATTACAACCAGTAGCGGACCCTTCCCAACCATGGGAAGAAATTGCTATGGATTTTATAGTAGAATTACCTGAAAGTAGGGGAAATACGGTGATTTGGACTGTGATAGACCTATTTTCAAAACAAGCTCATTTCATCGCCTGCAAAGGACTCCCATCAGCCCAAAGATTAACCAAGATGTTTTTAAAGCACATCTACAGACTGCACAGCGCACCAAAGTGAATAATCTCAGACCGAGGGGTGCAGTTTATGGCTACGTTCTGGAGAGGTTTCCTCAAGCTAATTGGCTCGTCGCAAGGTCTATCGTCAGCTTTTCACCCGTCTACAAATGGGGCGGCTGAATCAGCGAACTCAATGGTGGAGCAGTATCTCAGATGCTATGTGGACTATCAGCAAACGAACTGGACTGACCTCCTCCCTTTCGCAGAGGTGGCTTACAATAACTCTGTTCACAGCAGCACTGGTTTTATGCCTTTTAAAGTTGCCACAGGAAAAGAGTTCAACCCAATACCCGAATATCCTCAGGGGCCCTCTACTTCCCAAACGCTTGACCAGTGGGTGAGGAGGTATGGAAAAACACAAAAATCGCTCTGAAAAAGGCTTCTGAGACGTATAAAAGGCAAGCCGATAAAAAAAGGGCTCCCCAAAGATCATTCCAGGTTGGCGGAAAAGTCTATTTATCCACAAAATATTTACAACCTAAGTTGCCTAGTAAGAAGTTAGGACTGAAGTACCTGGGTCCCTTCCCCATAGTGAGAATCATTAACCCAGTTGCGGTAGAATTAAAACTTCCCAGACTCCTAGGGAAAGTCCACCCTGTGTTCCATTGTAGCCTATTGAAACCTTTTCGGGGTTCCACCTTACGACCTCCCCCTAAGAAGGCACCTGGACCTCTCGTGGTAGCCGGACAGACTCATTATGAAGTGAAGCGTATTCTTGATTCTAGAATTTTTAAGGGAAAGTTACAGTACTTAGTGCAGTGGAAAGGATATCCATTGTCTGAAGCCACCTGGGTAAAATCTAGTGATGTAAAAGCCGACAGACTCATTAATAGATTCTATGAGAAACACCCTAATAAACCAAGGGGTAACCCCTAACCTATAATTTTGTTTGAATTACAGGATTTGTCCTTCTTCTAAGGGGCGCCGGATGTCAACGCTGCTAACATCTGATGTTCCCGCTTTGACAACTGATGAAAATGCAGCCATTTTCTCTTTAACATGCTTTTTCTTACTTTAGAAATTAGGTGCAGCAGAGAGAGGGGGGGATTGGAATGTAAGCTCAGCTAGCCATAACATAATGCTGTGGTGGGAACCCAAGGACAAGCTGATACCGTTTTGGTGGGCTGTGGAGCTAAGGGGAAATCCCGTGCTTTAAGCTAATTGGGGAATGTGATTTATGACAGTTTATTGGGGGTGGGAATTGCATTTTGTTACTTTGTATCAGGGGGAAGGGAATTTAGTTTTTGGGTTCAACTATGTAGTACCGATACTTTGTTTCCCGAATAAAAAGATTTTTTAAGGTAAACAATGCCTCAAAGTTCTTTTGAAGGGTTTCATCTATCGGAACCATGACAACATGTTAAAAAAATACTAATCCATGTAAATGATACATGATTCAACTCTACACTTTTTACTTCCCTGTTTTTAGCTGTTGCTGCGGGAAATAGCACAGAGTGAGTAAAAAGAAAACTTAATAAAGGAAAGCACATTTTATATAATACAAATATGCAGAACTATTTCCTGTCAGTTGAAGCACAGACTCTCCCTTTACTAATAAGGCTATGTTAGAAAACCTGCCAGTTGGGAACCAAAGAATATATATATTCAAAATGTGCAAAGGAGGAGACTAACAGAAGATATCCTGGTGGCTCACACAAATATCTAAAAAGTGTAAACCACCCAGAGCTTGTTAAAGTGTATGTGTGTGTGTGGGGGGGGGGATGATAGAAATACATGCAAAAGAAATAAAATAACAAAATGAAATGAAAAGAAAAGAAAATCTAAGAAGTTGTTGAAGAAGAAAGGGTGGAGGTGTTCTCTGTTGAAACCAAGAGCACAACAAAAAAACAAGGACTTGAATCTGCAACAACTGATGTTCAGACTGAGTATTAGGAAAAATTTCCAGATGGTAAAAATGGTTAAGCAGTGGAACATTCTGACCCAAACAGTAGCAGACTCCCTCTTGCTGGACATTCTCAATGGTTACCTGTTCAAAATGGTTCAGTATATATATCCATTGAGTATATATATCCATTGAGAGAATCCCATTGTCCTTCTCCATCTTCTTCAGTTATATTTAGGTTTTATTCTTCCAGTTGTTCTTATCAGTCTCTGTTCTCTTCCCTTTGCCCCTTCTTCTTGATTTATGTTTTCTGTTTCTTCTTCTTCCCTTTGTTTAGCCACCCCTTCTATTGCTGTCTCTTCCTGTTTTCTAGATTCCCATTCTGGTTGAAATTCCGAACTTCCTTCTTTGAGAAAAGCTCTATGTCTGTCATGAAATTCCATTGCTTTAAAGACAGAGTCCAATCTGTATCTTTTTGAGTCCCAATTGAATAGTATCCCCTCCGGCATCAGCCATCTAAAATTCACTCCTTTTTTAATTAATTTTTTGGTCAAAAACTGATATTCTCTTCGTGAGTCCCTTATCCTCCTAGGTATCTGCTTCAAGACTACAATTTCTTTTTCCTTCTCAATATCTCATCTCTTATTGATTTTTTTAACAAATCTAACATGTACCTCTATAGGGACTTTGTTTTTTCTTGCATAACTTGAGTTGACTCTAAATGTTTGATCAATCTCTCCTTCCATTTCCTGTTTTCCAATTTCCAACGCTCCAGCCAGCAGTTTTGTCATCAAGTCAGCAAGATCTTCTTCCTTGTCTTCCATTATGTTCTGAAATCTTAAAAAGTGAGATGCCTTTTCCATTTCCAAAACCGCTATTGAGTCTTCCAATTCTTTGTTTGCCTGCATGAATCTTTGATTTTCATCTTTTATTTCTTCCAGCTTTTGATCTGTTTCCACTGATTTGTCTTCTGCTTTCTGAATCCTTTGCTCATTCTTTGTAATCTTCTGTTGAAAGTTTTCTAATTGGGATTTCAAATCATGAATTTCTTCCTTCATTTTATCGAAGTTATCTTTCGTCTCTTCATGATTTCTCTTTGTGTCTTCTTTGTGTGAGGTAATAGCCTCCTGGATTCAATTGATCTCTGATACACGGGGCTGGGGGCAGTAGAAGACGGAGCTAGTTTTAGCTAGATTAGAAACTGTCAGAGCATGCACAGTCTTATTGCGCTGAGGTAACCCAGGAGTAAATACAGTAAACAGTGGTTTGTATTAAATGGTGGTTTATATTACACTATCTACAACTTCATACATCAGGAACAAGATACATACACATGGTAATACAGCAAACTCCAACACACAGTAGTTACAGCAAGAAACGGACGAGAGAGAACACAGCAGCAAAAGCCTTCCCTTTTATACTCAGGCTCTTAAAGGGATACAGACACCTGCTGAGTCATTCCTATCATTGCATCATCCACCTTACATTACATCATTACATAAGCTGTTTAGCTATTAAATTAATACCTTGACACTCCTCCCATTTAAAGCTAAACAGCTGTTAACCCAAATGCTTTTACATTTACATTTGCCTGCATTTAAAGCTTAGTCGACATATTAGCTTGAACAATTGAACAAGTGAACAATTTTTTTCTGTGTACATTCCTGCCTTATACTGCAGTTCATTATTGTGTCCTTCCATTTATCCTTTTCTACTTTAGGTAATGATAACATTTCTTGATAATTACGGGGTTCATACCCTACACATTATACGCTCTAACCCCACTTGCTGTGAATCGATCAGCAGGTACACCTTTATTGCTACGTTCAGACCTCGTCGGGATCACCTGTTCCTGTGTTTGTGTTACTTCTCTTTTTATTTCGGGTCTATCCTCATCTATCCCTATTATTTCTGACCTGCTATCCTGTTCTTCCTTCATTGGGCTTAGTGTAGCCTCTCCTTCCTGAGAACTAACGCTACTTGTTGGCATGAACACTTCAGTGTTAGCATGCACCCTGTCCTGGCCTTTTTCTGTCCTTTCCTTCTGGTTCCTTTGGGGAAATGCACCCAGGCATAACTGCCAAATGTCCTTAGGTGAGCCAATGAAGGTTTCCTTCCATATAACATGTAATATGGAGTTTCATTGATAACAACACTCCATACCCTGTTCACTAAATAGTTGGCTGTTTTTATGGCTTCTCCCCAGTATGTGTTACTCATTCCTGCATCTGCCAGCAGTGAGTCCTTCATGGTCTGCAATACGCCATTCCTCCGTACAGCCACTCCATTTTCTGCTGGTGTGTATGGGTTTGTACGTCTATGCTTTATGCCTAAATTTCTCAGCCACCTTTGAAAATTATCAGACATGAACTCTGTTCCCCTGTCTGTTTGCAGCTGGCATACTTTATGGCCATGCCTTCTCTCTACAAAGTTCACCCATTGCTTAAACTGTTGTAGAACTTCAGTTTTGTTCTTTAATAAATAGCAGAACCCATACCTGGTGTAGTCATCTACTAAGACTAGTACATACCTAGCTCCTCCAAGAGAGGGCCCCATAGGACCAATTAAATCAGCATGCACTAACTGCAAAACCCTGTTAGTTTGCCTCGTGCTTTTCTTACTTACAGGATACACACTAGACTTTGACTCCTTGCAAATAGCACAATCTAAATATATGTTGCATTTTTTAATTCTTAGTCCCTCAGCTAGATCTGGCATCCTCTGTAGCACTTTAAAACTTGCATGTCCTAACCTTCTGTGTAATAAATGTACACAGTTATCATGCTCGGGAGCGTTTGTGAGTGTTCGTGCACAACCATCCTGCTGCTTCATTAGTACATACAAATTATGCTGTTTAACACCTTGTGCACAAATCCTCCCACCTTTCCTTATGGTATATTGACCCTTTGCAAACATTATGTCAACACTGCTAACATTGGAGGTTCTTGCTTTGACAACATATGAAGATGCAGCCTTTTTCTTTCTTATGCTTTACTCTTAGAATTAGATGATGCTGGGGAAGGAGGCAGAATGTGGTGGGAGTTAGTTAGACATAACAATATTGTACTAGTGTGTGAATTCAGAGCTTGAAATAAGAGATGATAAGAATTGGCGGGTTAGAGAACAGGAGGGAAAGCCTGCAATACAAACTAATTGGAGAATGTGATTTATGACTGTTAATTGGAGGAGGGAATTGTGCTTTGATACTATGTGCTCAGGGGAGGGGGATTCAGATTTCGGCTTCGACCATGTACGTGCCGATGCCATGCAACTTGAATAAAGATTATTTAAGGTAAACAATGCCTCGAAGTTCTTTGAAGAGTTTCATCTGTAGGAACCATGACATTAAGCCAAAATCTACAAACTTTCCAAACTATCTAGGGGTCCTGAGCCCCAGTCGCTATCCCTAGACTTGGGGGATAAGGTGACAAAGATTCAGGGAAGATTTCATCATGGAGGAAGACAAATTGCCTGAAGCCAGTTTCCCAGCAGCAGCTGCTACCCATGGGGGGGGGGGGGAAGCGACAGCAAGCAAGACGGTGGAGAAAGAGTTTTTGCAGGCCTCCCAGCTGGGAGCAAAACACAAGCAGCTAGGAGAGCTGATCTGGTCGTCAGATTGGGACAAGCCCAACAGAAACTCCAGACGCCTCGAGACGGCCTTGCCACCCTCAAGGGCTTCAAAGGCAGATGAGGTGGAGCTACCATGAAGGGATTCCCGCATATCGCATTCCCCAGACTGGTGGAGAGCAGCCAGAGCGTCTGCCACTGAGAACTCGGGTGCGTGGAAATACCTGCCTGCAGCTTGTAGTCAGTCAGTGGAAAATTTGGCAGAAAAATTTGAAGAGCTAGAAGTGAGAAGCGGAGAACAACTCCTGCCAAGAGAGGCCCCCAGCCCTTCCTTCGCAGATCAGACAGCCTTCCAGCCCCTGAAGTCCCCTGCCAGGGCCTCCAGCTCCCTGCAGCAATGGGGAGTTTGGCAGCCCCCGCAGGCAGAAGGTCAACAACCTCTGAGCTTGCAGCAGCTAATAGAGGCCTTGCAACAGCTTGGGGTGATGCAGAAGCCAGGAGATCAGCAGCTGGTGGGAGGACGACCACAGCAAGGAGGTTGGTCGCCACCACCGAAAGTGCAACCCCTGGGAATACGGTAGCAGCCAGGGTGGGGCCAGCAGCAACTGGGGGTGCAACAGCCACAGTGGGGAGCCCAGCAGCCATTGTATCAGCAGCCAAGGTGGGGCCAGCAGCAACTTGGGGTGCAACAGCCACAGTGGGGGGCCCAGCAGCCAGTGATTGCTCCACCTTTCAGAGCAACCTTCGATGGGGACCCAGAGAAGCTTATTTTGTTTTCTCAACCAAGTGCGCTCTCATTTGAACCGCTGGGCCTATCTCTACCCGGACCCAGGCGCTATGGTCAATGTGAATGCGTCCAGCTTAGAGGGAGAGGCATCCGAATGGCTGAACAATTTATATAATGAGCAAGCCCCCAAATTGGAGGATCCCCACCTCTTCCTCCTGGGACTGAGAGAAAGATTTGAGGACCCATTCATTGCCCTCAAAGCAGAAGAACAAATCCATAAGATAAAACAAGCCAGCAGGCCTGCCCTGGAGTACGTACGAGAGTTCCGCAAGTTAGCCAGTCGGATAGAGAGGTGGCCTGAGCAGTCCATAGTCCATCACTTCAGGGAAGGGTTGGATGATCATCTCTCTCAGGCTTGCATCTATCGAGCGGTACCTGATCAGCTGCAAGAATTGTACCAGGCAGCGGTAAGACTAGACGTTCAGCTCGCCCGCTATAAGAAGCCTCCCCGACCTGAAGCCGAGTCGAGGCCAGAGCAAACCCAATGGCAACCACCACCCCAAAAACCTCCAACTGCTGCGACTGCTGAAAGACCCAGGCCACCTGCAGGCCCACCAATCAAGTGCTTCCGATGCAGACAGCAGGGACATTGAGCAGCGAACTGCCCAGTTCCCTACCCCCAACAGCAGAGCAGACCGGGACCAGCAGCAAGAAAGAAACCTGCCCAGCAGCCAACGAGAGAGAAATCCAACTGGATCACACAGGAACCTGTTGCCCAGGTCACATCCCCCACACAGGAGGATGCCGGGACTCAGGCTGGACCCGCCCCTGCTCTACCCTCTTTCGACAGCGACGAGGAAGGAGAGAACGACCCGATGGTAAGTCGACACGTCCCACCTTTCTCACTGCCTGCCAAACTCATAATCCCTAAGTCGGAGGCACAGGCAGACTTAAAAGTGCTAGTCGATTCTGGATGCTCCCGATGCGTCATTAGCTTGCCATTTGCCATGAAATTGGGCATACGAGCAAAACTGCTCTCCAAACCCGTGAGGTTTGAGCAAGCCGATGGCTCCCTGATGGGAGGGACTTTAGTCACGCAATTAACTGAACCCCTACGCCTAGAAATAGGTGAGCACTGGGAGTTTATTCGCTTCCTGGTGGCTCCAAAAATGACTGAGGCTGTGATCCTAGGATTAGCCTGGTTGGACAAATGGAAGCCGTTTATCTGGTGGGAGAAAGGAATGAGAACTGTGAGACTACCTATAGGGCCTAAACCCCCCACTGATTCAACCGACGTTACAGAAAACTTTAGGCCACCCAATGAGCGAGCGCACATGGCTGCCTCACCGCCACCAGGCGAGCCACTCATCCCCAGCGAGTACCGGGATCTAGCGGAGGCATTTAGTGAGAAAGAATGCGATGCCCTGCCTCCTCACTGACCCAATGATTGCTCTATCGAACTGTTGCCGGGAGCCAAACTCCCATGACCGAGAATGTACGCTATGTCCCCCCTCGAAATGGAGGAGATGCAGTGATACGTGGATAAAAACCTAGCAAGGGGATTCATTGAACGGGCCAAGTCTGCTGTGGGAGCCCCTGTGTTGTTTAAAGAAAAGAAAGATGGGTCTCTTCGTTTCTGCGTTGATTATAAAGGTCTGAATGCGGTGAGTGTGGAAAATAAATATCCCCTCCCCCTCCTGAAGGACTTACCCACCTGGCTAAGGGGAGTGTCTTCAGTAAATTAGACCTGAGAGAGGCATATTACCGGTGAGAATAAAGGAGGGAGACGAGTGGAAAACTGCCTTCAACTGCCCCTTGGGAAGCTACCAGTTCAAAGTCATGCCATTTGGACTACAGGGGGCCCCAGCCGTATTCATGCAGTTGATTAATGAGGTCCTACATGATCATTTATACAAAGGGGTTCTGGTGTATCTTGATGTTCTGTCCCAGCCTACGTCCATCCTTGTTGCGTCACAAGAACAAACCCCTCTTTAACAGTAGGCTGGGAAAACCAACCCTTTTTATTTAATTTACAGTTCAGATAATTTTCCCTCAAAACAAAAACAACAGAATACTTTTCCAACGGATAGTTAGTTCAAAAGCAAAACAGAGCAGGAGTTAAACAAGAAATAATTCACCGGTAACACAAACAGACCAAGATCCATTGACACTGAAGTTCTTTGCAAACGGTTGCCTTCAGCAACCAGCACCGCCCACACCTTCCCTTTTTATTAAGCAGCCCCAAGGCGTGGCTTCTCAATGCCTTCTCCTCCTCCCTTGGAGTTGCCGTATTGTCTCTCTCTGATTTGCTCTAGTTAACTGCCTTCGTTTACGAGCGTCTATAACCGTGGTGGCGAACCTATGGCACGGTTGCCACAAGCGGCATGCAGAGCCCTCTCTGTGGGCACGTGCGCTGTTGCCCCAGTCCTAGGCCTTCAGTCCCGTCTATGAGCAACCTGCATCAAAATCTCCCCAGGTAAGTGGCTTTTTAAGCTGGGTTTTATAAAACCTTTTCGCCGTGTGCAAAAAAAAAAAAGTTCAATCAATCAATTTCAACTTCTGACGGGAAAAAAAAAGATCTCGCAAAGTTGGAATTGATTGATTGAACTTTATTTTTAGTCCCACACAGCGGCAGAGGAAGTGACACGGCGGAGCTGGAAAGAAGGTGCTGCGTGGGGGTGGGGGGAGCGGCGGGAGCAGGGCGCTCTGTGGGGGGTGGGGGGGAGCGGCAGTAGCAGGGTGCTCCGTGTAAGGGGTGGAGCGGCAGTAGCAGAGCACTCCGTGCGGGAGGGGTGGAGCGGAGCAGCGGGAGCAGGGCACTCCATGTGGAGGGATGGAGTGGAGCGGCAGGAGCAGGGCGCTCCATGCGAGGGGTGGGGCGGGGCCTGTGCATGGGGTGGAGAAGCAACGCGGCGGTGCTAGCATGGTGGTAGACCAGTTGCTTCACTCCCCCTGCCAGACACCTGCCGAAGCTGCGCAGGGTAAGGTTGCCGCACCCGCCCCCGCCCAGATGCCCTCGCCTCCCCCAAGCATTTTTTTACTAACCTGCCTTTCAGCTGCATTCAGTTTCTCCGTTCGCTTCTCAGCCTTCGCCACGTGTTTGTGGGACTATCGGTAAAAAAAAAAGTTCCATCAGACTTTCCAACTTCTTGAGATCTTGTGAGAAGTTAGAAAGTCTCATGGACCTTTTTTTTTTTTTTTTTTACCGATAGTCCCACAAACACGCGTCGAAGGCTAAGAAGCGAATGGAGAAACGGAACGCAGTTGAAAGGCAGGTTAGTAAAAAAAAAGGCTTGGGGGAGGTGAGGGCATCTGGGTAGGGGCGGGCGCGGCAACCTTACCCTGCATGGTGGCGGGAGGGTGGGGCGCGTGCCCTTCCCATGCCAGCCCAGCCCCTGCAGCCCCGGTGCGGCTGTGCTGGGCGGTGGTGGGCAGGGCGTTTAGGTGGGGGCCGGCAGGCCAACCAAAGCAGCAGGTGGAGCGCTGGAGGCTCGGGGAGGGAGGGTGCTGAAGTGGGTGGTCGGGCCATTGGCAAGAGCAACGTGGTTGAGCGGAAAGCGGCCTCAGGACAAGCGGGGCAGGTAAGGAAAGAAATCCTCGCTTCCCCCAAAAATTGCCTTTCTTTCCTTACCTGACTCCCAGCCCCGTGCCGTTTCTCCTTCGCGATCCGCCGTCGCGTGCAAAGAAACAAAGGAAGGTTTTTTTGGGGAAAAAAGGTCAATCAATTCCAACTTCGCGATCTTTCACGAGAAGTTGGAATTCATTGGTTGACCTTTGATTGACCACGGCATTGCAGCGGCATTGGGAGCAATATGCGAGGCGGCAAACAGTCACGTCACGCCGAAACTGGCCGTTTGCCACCTCCTGCCCAATGCCGCTGCCATGAGGCCGCGGAGCAAGCCGGGCAGCGGTAAGAAACCGGTATACCGGTTCCTTACCTCCGCCCGGCTTGTTCCGTGGCCTCATGGCAGCGGCATTGGGTGCAACGCGCAAGGCGACAAATGGCCGCGGCCGGTGGCAAACAGCCAAGTCGCACTGAAACCGGCCATTTTCCGCCTCGCACGTCACACCCAATGCCTCTGCCATGAGGCCGCAGAACAAGCCGGGCGGAGGTAAGGAACCGGTATACCAGATCGCCCCTCCCATACTCCGCCTGCTGCTGGAGGGCTGGCCCAGTATTCGCAGTGGGCTGCGGAGCCCCAGAGTGCACTGGGGCAAGGGGCCGGCAGGCTGTGGCTGCTGACAGACATAGTTGGCCCCCATGCGCTTGCTGTGTGCAGGGGCCGATGGTGTCAGGCAGCAGCCGCCCCGGCCCCTGCCTCGCCTTGCTTGTGGCAATGGCATCCCTGCCCTGCCCCCTGCCTCGCCTTGCCTCACCCCACAGGACAAGCCTCCTGCCCACTGTTCCACTCACCAGAGATGCCCTGGATCTCCCCCAACCCTGCCTAGCCCGCACAGGCGTCCCTCCCCATGAGCAACATCGACGTGGCCACGCCCACCCTGGCCATGCCCACCCAGTATGCCATGACCACTACAGCCACGCCCACCCAGTGGCCACGCCCACCCAGCACCCGACGATAAATAAGTGGGGTTTGGGTTGCAGTTTGGGCACTCGGTCTCTAAAAAGTTCGCTATCACTGGTCTATAATGACGTCCAGCTATGAGTCCTCAGAGTCTGACTCATCTTCCCCACACAGCTGAGTCTCATCCTGAGCATGATTGGAGGGGCCAGGCTCTTCATCCGATTGTGAGTCTTGTAACTCATCAGAGCCTTCCTCCGACTCTGATGGTTCCTCCTCCTCCTCCTCTGATTCCCCGGACTCAGCTACCGGGATCACAGGTTGGCACGGACTCACAACACTTGATGACATCCTGATATACAGCACGAATATGACTGATCATATAAAGCTGGTGAGAGAAGTGTTAAAGAAGCTATTGAATGCCAAGCTTTATGCCAAATTGTCAAAATGTGAATTTCACCAGACCCGATTAGATTACCTTGGTTACAGAATTTCTGACAAGGGCATTGAAATGGACCCAGCCAAAGTGAGGACTGTAAGAATGGCAGCCCCCAAAGACTCGCAAACAGCTCCAGAGCTTTCTAGGTTTTGCCAACTTCTATCGTCAATTCATCCCCTCCTTTGCCGAGATTGCCCTACCCCTTACAGAACTACTCAAAACAGGCAAAGGAGGAGGGAAACCGGGACCGAGCCAACCACTAGCATGGACTATGGGCTGTCAAACAGCTTTCGAGAATTTAAAAAGACTATTTGCTGCTGAACCGGTCCTAAAACACCCCTGCCCAGGGGAGCCCTTTGTAATTCAAGCTGATGCCAGCGACGTGGCCATCAGAGCTGTATTACTGCAAAAGAACAAGAGTGGGATCTTGCAACCCTGCGCCTACACCTCTAAAAAAATTACTGAAAGCGAAAGGAGATGGGCAATCTGGGAGAAGGAGGCCTTCGCAATTAGGTGGGGGCTATTAAACTGGCGACACTATCTAGAAGGGAGCAAGGTGCCTTTTGAAGTATGGACAGATCACAAAAATCTGGAAGCACTGAAAACTCCCCGCAAATTGTCCCCAAAGCAAGTGTGGTGCGCACAGTACTTTAACCGTTTCAACTTCACCCTAAAGTACATACCGGGAGGAAAAAACTTCCTAGCTGATGCGCTATTGAGATTGCCCCAGTACAAAAGCGAACGCGAAGAGGTTAACGAGGCAATTATCTCCAATCCACAAACTGCTGCTCAACTCACGCCCCGCAGGGCCCCTAATCCTGATGACCCTGGGGCAAATAAAATAAAGCAAGAGCTCCTCACCGATCAATGGTTCAAAGACAATCAAACCTCCCTAACATGCAGGGATGGTTTGGCTTACAAGGGGGGGGAATTGTACTTGCCTGAAGCCCTCCGCCTTAATGTTCTCAAACACAGCCATGACGTAAAACAGGCTGGACACTTTGGATATTTAAAAACTCTACATCTCATCCGCCGGCAATTTTGGTGGCCGGGGCTAAAACGGGATGTGGAAAACTATGTCAGGAGCTGTACTGTATGTGCCACCATGAAAAGAATTCCAGGGAAGCCCCCTGGGTTACTGCAGCCGGTGGCAGACCCTTCTCAACCATGGGAAGAAATAGCTATGGACTTTATAGTAGACCTACCTGAGAGTAGAGGAAATTCTGTCATCTGAACTGTGATAGACTTGTTTTCGAAGCAGGCTCATTTCATCACCTGCAAAGGACTCCCATCTGCCCAACGACTGACTAAATTGTTCCTGAAACATATCTACTGGCTGCATGGAGCCCCTAAACGAATAATTTCGGACAGGGGGGTGCAGTTCACAGCTATGTTTTGGAGGAGCTTTCTTAAATTAATTGGATCATCTCAAGGTCTATCATCTGCTTTTCACCCGTCTACTAATGGGGCCGCGGAAGCCGCTAACAAGATGGTGGAGCAATATCTCAGATGTTATATTTCCTACCAACAAACCAACTGGACCGACCTCCTCCCTTTTGCAGAGGTGGCTTACAATAACTCTGTTCACAGGAGCACTGGCTTCATGCCTTTCAGAGTAGCTACAGGAAAAGAGTTCAGCCCAATACCTGAATACCCTCAAGCGCCCTCCGCTTCTCAGACACTTGATCAATGGGTGAGGGGGTGGGAAGAGGTTTGGAAAGCCACGAAAGCTGCTTTAAAAAAGAGTTCTGAGACTTATAAAAAGCAGGCAGATAAAAAGAGAGCCCCTCAAAGAACATTCCAAGTTGGGGAAAAGGTTTATCTGTCGACTAAATATTTATGCCTTAAATTACCCAGTAAGAAATTAGGACCGAAATTCTTGGGGCCTTTCCCCATCATAAGGATCATCAACCCAGTCACAGTAGAATTAAAACTCCCTAGGCTTTTAGGGAGAATTCACCCTGTCTTCCATTGCAGCTTGTTGAAACCTTTGCGAGAATCCACTTTAAGACCTCCCCCTAAGAAGGCACCTGGACCCCTCGTAGTGGCGGGTCAAACTCACTATGAAGTAAAGCGTATTCTTGATTCTAGAATTTTTAAAGGGAAATTGCAGTACCTAGTACAATGGAAGGGATACTCGCTATCTGAAGCCACTTGGGTGAAATCTAGCGATGTGAAAGCCGACAGACTCATCAAAAGGTTCTATAAGAAACACCCTAACAAACCGAGAGACAGTCCCTAACATATGCTTTTGTTTACGCTACAGGATCTGTCCTTTTTGTAAGGGGGGCCAGATGTCAACGCTGCTAACATTGGATGTTCTTGCTTTGACAACATATGAAGATGCAGCCTTTTCCTTTCTTATGCTTTACTCTTAGAATTAGATGATGCTGGGGGAGGAGGCGGAATGTGGTGGGAGTTAGTTAGACATAACAATATTGTACTAGTGTGTGAATTCAGAGCTTGAAATAAGAGATGATAAGAATTGGCGGGCTAGAGAACAGGAGGGAAAGCCTGCAATACAAACTAATTGGAGAATGTGATTTATGACAGTTAATTGGAGGAGGGAATTGTGCTTTGATACTATGTGCACAGGGGAGGGGAATTCCGATTTCGGCTTCGACCATGTACGTGCCGATGCCATGCAACTTGAATAAAGATTCTTTAAGGTAAACAATGCCTCGAAGTTCTTTGAAGACTTTCATCTGTCGGAAGCATGACACATTACTTCATATCCCAGTTTATCCAAGCTCGAAATACTGAGGAAATTATGGTCTAACTCTGGTACATATAACACATTATCCAAAGTTTCCCGAATACCAGGTACATAAATTTTACCTTCCCCTTTTACAGCAGACTGTTGTCCATTAGCCAAGCTAACAAATGCTTGCTTAGCTGGTCTCAGGTTAGAAAACATTTGTGGGTCATTCACAATATGCTGGCTCGCCCCACTGTCCAACAACCATTTTTTTCAGTTAATGTTGCTGCCAGGGAAAATGTCGGTTGTGTCACTGCTCCTCTGTTTCTCCTCTCAGGGCAGCATCTAGGAACAAAATACATACATGTGGTAATACAGCAAACTCCAATATACAGCAATTACAGCAGGAAACGGATGAGAGAGAACACAGCAGCAAAAGCCTTCCCTTTTATACTCAGGCAGGAGCAATGCCTGTCAGGCAGCCTGAAAAACCGACAGGTGCAGTAACAGTAGGGAAGTGAAATGGAAAAACTGGAGGGCAACTGTTTACCCACCAGACTTCCAATCCATGGACCTGAATGGAAATCTGGTGGGGAAAGATCCTATCTCCAAATTTTCCTGTGACTGGAGATCTGGCATTAAATTGTAAGGTTCTCCTCTTAACCTCACAAACTTCTCTGGGCTACTCAGGAATTTTAAAAAGCCAAAGAAACTCCTGAGCTGAGGTTTCAGCAAGAAAACAACTTTTATTTTGATCAAAACAGAGTCGGGTGTCCTCCTCCCTTTTCGTGGCTGCTTTAAAGGGATGAAGGCACACACTCTTTATACCCTTTCAGAACAAAGAGATTCAAGTCCCTGTACCAGGAGTAAGAAAGTACAGAAAAACAAATTCCAAGGTGATGACTCATACACATCACTCCAGGCTAGCTCACCTTCCCCCCTCCCTATTTCCTGGACCACTGAATCTCACATTGCTCCTTTCATGTAAGCAATCTCCTGTATATAGAGCATGAGACATTTGCTTTTATGTAAATAATTTCCCAATATAAGGCACCTACAAAGCTGCTTGCACATGAACAAAGTTATATATAAAATGATTACAAAATATCACTACTAGTATCAATATAAAATGGTTGCAAAATAACACCACTAATATCAAGCTTAAACATAATAAAATCATAAACACAATAAAATCCCTTCAAAATATTAACAGAAGACTGGTATGGTAGTGAGCATTTGCTGTGAAACAGCAAATAGAAATGTTCTCTTTTTCTCTCTTATCTGCTGCAATCTGTACTCAGCTGCTGTTGGAATGGGACTGTTAGGCGCCGACCCTTGGCCACGCACACTTCTCTCCTGGCTCCCCAGTGACCCTCTGCTGGCGCTCGTCTCCCACCAATGCCCCCCAGGCCCTCAACCCTTCATCCTGGCCGATTCCCCGAGGCACGTTTTTACCTGGGCTATTCGCTGCACGGGACAAGTAGCCATGCCTCCTGGCAGCCAATCAGGTGGTGGGCGGCTGAGGGCGGCAGCGATGTGGAGGTGCTGGGGGGCGGGGGAGGCTGGGGGGTGTGGCGGGCAAGTTAGGCGATTGCGGCTGGGGGGGCAGGCAATTTTGGAAGTGCTGAAGAAACCTGTGTGTGTCTGTGTGTGCACTTTTAATTTTTCTTCACCTCTTGATGGTGTTTCTTTCTGTGTCCAACCTGCCCCAAATTCTCAGTTTCCTCAAATGAAGTATGGCTATGATGCAGGGACCAGGGTTGTAGGATCTGGCACATTGATCGCTGTGGCAGGACAGGAAAAAGATCCTCTCACTTGGGAGAAAAGGTTGGGGTGGGGAAAGAGGGGAGGATCATGAAACGCCTTGACTGTTATATATATATATAATCTTTTTTACAGTAACAAGCTGACATTTCATTTTTTTTACTCTCAGCTGAGATACTATTTTTTTTCTTTTAAGCTGAGATTTTGTTTTACTTTCCAAATTTTATTCATCTCTCAATTTCAATACATGTGTGGATTACAAACTATATTAACAGGGCAACATCAAGATTAGCTACAGGAGTGAACAAAAAGAGAACTTGAACTCCTAGAACAAAGAGGTGAGATGTGGCCCAGCTGAGAGGTGGCCCGGTGACCCATCTAAGAGAAGGAGAGACAGTTAAGCTGAGAGACAGAGAGGCAGCCCAGTGACCCAATTAAAAATTGAAAAAAACCCAGTTTACTTATTTTAATTCTTTAGAAATTTTTAAATTCTTAGTGATCTAAGAGAAAAAAAAATAATTGATGGAAAAAGAGACAGACACTTCAAAACAGGGAAGATAGTGATGAATTTTATAAGGCAGGAAAAAAAAGGCCAAGAACTGTTGTAAACTATTGTAAACTGACACTTCGCAACAGGGAAAAGATTTATTTTTTAGAAATTGTTAATTTTTTAACAAACAAAAAAGTCATGGAAATAGAGACTGACACTACAGTGACTTGCAAAGTGTGTCAAATGTTTCAGCCTATGCCCACAGAAGAACCAAACTATGTAGGTATCAAATGTAAACTACTTGAATTACTAGAAGAAAAAGTAAAGTGGCAACTCTAGCCACTATGAAACTCAATTAACAAAGTGAGAAATCCCAACCTAAACAAGAAGACTACACCAAAATAAAACACAATAGGGAACAAACAGCTTCTAAAAAATGACCCCATAAATGAACCTAAAGAAGAAAACCGATACACCCAAACTGAACACAATAGGGAAAAAACAGCTTCCATAAAAAACAACCCTACATATGTCCCTAAAGAGCAAGACTGATGGAAACATGTCACTTTTAGTAGAAAACAACAACCAAGAGCAAAGCCCCTATCTACCCTAGCCCATTCCAATGAAGCCCCTCTGGAACTGAACAATCGCTTTCATAGCCTCCATATGGAAGAAAATAGGCAGACACTCACAAAAGAGCATTCATCAATAGTTTCTAAAAGAGAGGCACCACATGCGACAGGAAAAAAGGTATCCCAGACTTCCTTAGGAAAAAAAATGGTGAATATTGGTGATAGGAGATTCAGTTCTTAGGGGAACAGAAACTATAGTCTGCAGACCAGACAGTCAATCTAGGAAGGTATATTGTCTCCCTGGAGCAAAAATCAAAGATGTAACTGAGTACCTTACTAAAATAATCAACCCCATGGATTACTATCACTTTCTTATCCTACAGAAGGGGACCAATGACACAACAATGAATCTGAAAACAATAACGAGATTATGAACAGCTAGGGAAGAAAGTTAAAGAATTAGGAGCTCAAGTGGTGTTTTCATCTATATTTCCAACAAAAGGCCAACATGCAATGAGGGAGCAAAGGATTTTAGAAACAAACCACTGGCTTAAAAACTGGTGTCATCAACAGAACTTCAGCTTCCTAGACCATGGTCTGTATTACCTATACATGAAGGGCTACTGGCAAGGGATGGAGTGAACCTCACAAGAACTGGAAAGAATATATTCCGAAAACGATTGGCTCATCTTATCAAAAGGGCTTTAAACTAAAATTAAGGGGGGGGGGCAATCTTCATGACCTATAGAACCTAATTCCAAGCAAAAACCACTAGATAACCAATCACATAAGGAGGGAGTAAAGAGAAAAAAGAAATAAAAAAGAAAAACATAATGAAATAGAGAGTGATGGGAAGGATAAAAATCCCAGTTACAAAGTAGGAGATATAAGAAACATACCCAAGATCCATAACGGACTCAAATGCCTATACACTAACACTCAAAGTTTAGGGAACAAACAGAATGAAATTGAAGCTTTAGTACATGAAGGCAGATATAATATAGTTGCCATTACTGAAACTTGGTGGGATGAAACTCATGGCTGTAATGTATTGATGGAAGGATACAAACTATTCAAAAGAAACAGACCTAACAAAACAGGAGGTGAAGTTGCATTATATATAAAAGATCACTACATGTCTACAGAAATACACACAACCAAGGATGAAAACCTCCTAGAATCCATATGGGTCAATATAAAAGGAAAAAGAACGGACTTCCGGTTTTGCCCTGTAGCGCACGGTCGCGGGATTGCAAAAGCTCCACATCCCGCAGCCCCAAAGAGGCGCCCAAAAAAGAGGGGTGCCCCAGCGATTCGGGAATGATGGCGGTCATCCCGTTCGATCGGGAAATTCCCTCTAACCCGACAGGAGAAAGGCTGGCCCCATCTCGGTAACCAGCCCAAGCTACTTGCAGTCGAAGTCCACAAGTACTCACGAGAACATCAGTGAACAGCGTGCTG
This sequence comes from Azemiops feae, assembly GCA_023970755.1. NCBI lineage: Eukaryota > Metazoa > Chordata > Lepidosauria > Squamata > Viperidae > Azemiops > Azemiops feae. The sequence continues at coordinate 98,908 of JALGBA010003327.1, read as the reverse complement.
AAACTGGGTGAGAAATTTGATCTTCTCTCTCCTACTCTATATCCTGAACCTTTGGAAAAGATACCCCAAGAAGCAAAAAAGTCTCCAAAAGTGAAAGGAGGGGGAGCTTTGCCCCACCCTCCCATGGAAGGAAGCGGTGAATTAAACTATTAAGGGGGACAAAAACATACTGTTGCTGACATCTAGTGGTGGAAGAGAATATATAACTTTAGCTGCTTTGTTATAAGTATTGGCAGGACGCCCAGAATGAGATAACCTACTTCTTTGATCTTTAAAAAGAGCTAAACAAAACATTCTGGGCCAGCCACAATAAGCAAAGATTATAACTGAAAAAACATAACTGACCTTCCTGGATGATAAACACCTATTGACTGTGACTTTAAAGCTGTTTTCAGAGAAAGAATTTTTTTTGAATTCTAGCAATCATCGAATCTCAAGAGCTTGGAAAAAGAACTTGTCAAGAAAAACCAAATACTTTCCAGGAGGAAATGCTCGCTATGTTGTAACTAATCCAAACAACAATGGATCTAAACCACAATGAAATTAAAAACAACTTTGATGACATAAATGGACATATCTTTACGTTAACCTCATAACATAAGAATTTTCAGAAAATGAACGAATCTACCAATGAAAGGGATTGTGATTTAATGCAGATGGAGGAAAACACATAAGACGTGACTGAAGCACTGGAACTGGAAGAGATAGTCCACACCCCAGAATCACAAAACAAAGCCGAACATAAGAAGAAAAGCCTGACAAAATGGATTACAGAGATACCAAAAAATCTACGACTTGAGAGACAAAAAAAGATAAAAGAAATCAACATCTTACCTGATTTGTCTCTCCCATCCTTAACAACATCCACAAGAAAATGGCAAGACTTTTTAACTAAGTGGAATAGATGGATGAGAAAAGCCGTTTGGTGAAAGAAAAAGACTAAAATCAGATTCAAGGGATTAGAAGATTGGACCTATCAGAAGCAATTTTTAAAGATTAAGCATTTGTTTGAATATGGTTAAAATATAATTTGGTCTGCTCAACCAGTAACTATTGAATGGAGTAGAGTTAAAAGATATATATATATATGATATGTGAAATGTAACTGTCTTATCAGATGCAATTTTTAAAGATTAAGTATTTGTTTGAATATGGTTAAAATATAACATGGATTACTTAATTAGTAAATATCGAATGGAATAGAGTTAAAAATGAAAAAAAATGGGGGATATAAATGAATTTTAATTTTGAGAGAGATATGTTTTTCTTTCTCTTTTTCTTTCTTATTCTGAGTAGTATTGTATTTTTTTTTTATGATATGAGAAATGTAATTGTTGGGAGGATTATTGTGAGGGAAACAGCTTAGATATTTAACTGTAAATCAACTTTGAGAAAACCTTAACAGATAAAAATGATTTCAATTTTGTGGGGAAAATGTCTAAATGAGAATGTTGAAAACAGGACATATAACGCAACCAAGAGGACTAACTAGAAAATAAGTTCTATATTGATGCTATTACTAATTGGATAAATGTTAGAAAAATGTTTATATTTAACCTCTTTGTTACTAAAATACTAAGAACTGTATTAACCTAATGTTTGCAAAAGAGAACAATATGGGAAGAAGAGAAAATCAAGGAAAGCTGTTATGTAGAGTACGATATGATAGAAATTGACTATTATTGATTGTTGTGAAATGTGAACCCAGACAACATGCTGTTTACTAAGAACCAGGTTGTTAGTTTTAAAAAAATAAATAAAATATATATTAAAAAAAATAAAAGGAAAAACAACAACATTGCTATAGGCGTATACTACAGGCCACCCAACCAAGCAGAAGAAATAGATGAACATTTTCCTAAACAACTAACAAATGTATGTAGGAAATATACCACAGTAGTAATGGGAGACTTTAACTACCCTGATATCAACTGGGAGACAAACACTGCAGCAAGTGGAAGATCAAATAGATTCCTAACCAAGTTAGCTGACAACTTTGTCACCCAAAAGGTAGAGGAGGGAACTAGAGGAAAAGCTATACTGGACCTAATTCTTATGAATAGAGAAGAAGTGAGTTGAAGTTGCTGGAACCTTGGGCAAGAGTGACCACGTCATATTGGAATTCAATATAATGCAAACACAAGCAATAGAATATAATCCGACCAGTGTCTTAAACTTTAAAAGAGCTGATTTTAACAAACTCAGAGAGAGTCTAAGAAAAATTCCATGGATAAAAATCCTAAAGTGGAAAACAACTCAAGAAGCATGGGAAACACTGAAAAATATAATCATAAAAGTCCAGTCCAACACAAAACCACTGAAAAAGAAAAACAAGAAATCCAAGAAGAAACCAGCATGGTTGCACAAAGATCTCTCTGATAAACTGAAAGACAAAAAGGATAAATACAAAAAATGGAAAGAGGGACACATAACTAAGGCAGGATATCAGCAGATAGCCCGAATCTGCAAATTCTTGGCAACTCCCTTTGGGGGAGGCCCTATGGATCATTAACTCTATACAACAGGACCTTTTGGATTACAAATCTGGGCTGATTGATAACTCTGGATTTTTGGATAATTGTTTGGAGTTGAGATTGAAAGCCAGAAGTGGATTACAAATTTTTTCTTCCTTTCTTCCCGTCTGGGGGAGCTCATTGGATTATAGAGACTATAGATAAAGATTACAAGAACTATTTGAGATGAATTTAAATGACATATTGTGATATTGATTATAAGATTGGTGGTTTTGCGTAAGGCTGGTAACTGGGGAATATATTAGAACTGAGAAGGTCTGGAGGGTGAGAATAAAAATGAGTGTTTCTAATCTAGCTAAAACTAGCAAAAAACCATCCTCAGCTCCGTCTTCTACTGCCCCCAGCCCCATGTATCAGAGATCAATTGAAGCTATGCTACAGCAAGAAAAAACCAATAACTTACAGAAGGAAATGCAAACCAAACTGTCAGGGGAAAAACTTGTTAAAGAGAAACAAGAGACAACACACAACAAAATTCTCACTTTAGGATCCAGAGGTTTATTTCAATTTGACACACAATTCAGTACTTACATTTCAACAAGTTATTGCAATAAGGGCTAGATGGACAAGCAGTCATTAAGTGTGACGGCTGGGCCGGGTGGCAACACCCAAATCTTTGAAGCAGGCTTTATACCTTAACATTGTGCCCACCTCTAGCATTCTGGTGCCACCCAATAGCCATACCATTTCCCTTTCTCGGGACTGACCTCCGGGTCAGCTCCCTATTCCTGGAACTGACCACTGCGTTAGTTCCTTATTCTTATTCTGTTGTCCTAGTTACTGAGCCAGTTTCCTGTTCTTCCTTGCCCTTGCTCTGACCACTACTTTCCTCACTACCATTTCTACTCGTGTCATTGTACCTGTGAACAAAGCTCAGTTCCTCAATTCCTATGCTATCTGTTTCCGCACTCTGTTCCTGTGGAGAAATGTGTGCCAACCACAATCTTTCACCATCTACTGCAAAGGTCACAGTTCTTCCTTTTACTAAGTATGTCTCAGCAGAAACCAGTCTTTATTTTAATTGACTATCAAAGAAATATGTTTGATTTATACAAAAAGAATTTTTAAGATATTTTTTCCTTTCACAACACTACAATTAATCCAAGAGGCAATTACCTCACATAAAGAAGACACGAAGAGAACCCATGAAGAGACGAAAGATAATTTTGTTAAAATGAAGGAAGAAATTCACGACCTGAAATCCCAATTAGAAAACTTTCAGCAGATGATTACAAATGTAGCGTTACCCCCTCAGAGGCCGCCAAGGCCCACTCCCCTCAGTTGCACTCTGCAGCTGCGCTCTCAAGGCGTTAGTAAAGTGTCTCTTCTAGCCGAGGCTCACGCGAAGTGAGGGGATGGCAGACTCTTGTCGTCAAAAGGGGCTTTCAGGAACAAAGATGACCAGCCCCTAGCCCCAATAGTCAATGAGTGGTGGTGTTTAACAGCCCCAGGCAGTCATAGCGGCAATAGTCAATGATTTCCCAGCGACTGTTTGGAAACAAGTGGGATGGGGGAAAGCCCCGGCTCCAGGCAGCGATAGGAACACGAACAAATGTAGTCAGCGTCCTGCAGTAACAGCTCGTCCCTCAGGGCAACTCCCCACAATGTCTAAAACTTGCAGAAGTAGCAATAATCAAAGTTCGAATGGCCGCTAGTCTCCAAGGCAGAACATAATGGAAGACAAGGAAGATAATTTTGATAAAATGAAGGAAGATTGCAATATGCTGACTCGCCCCACTGTCCAACAACCAAATGTTTTTCTCCGTTAAGTTGCTGCCAGGGAAAATGTCAATGTGTAGTTCTACGATCATGTTTCGCTGCTCCTCTGTTTCTCCTCTCAGGGCAGTGTCTCTGGAGATGCTCTGTAGAACCACACTTGAAGCAGCGTTTCACCATGCAAACTTTCTCAGCTACTCTGCTGGCATCTTGGGACGTAGCAGTTTTAGGCTTGGGCTGTGCGTTGTCATCATCCCCTCTCTGGTGCTTTTCCAGATGTTTCTGTTCCTCCTCCAGCAACCAGCCAGTCAAATAACTCATGGTTAAGTCCTTCTCCTGCACGGACTCTAAACTGGTCACTAAGACGTCCCATGAATTGTCCAATGAACTGAGCACCACATACACCTTATGTGACTCAGTAAAAGTCATCCCTCTTTCCTCTAATTCTAGGAATGTCTTTCTCATGGACTGCAAATGCATAGACATGCTCTCTCCCGGCTTCAGCTGTGCTTTATATAGCTTTCTTGTCAGCATTACTTTGCTGCTCACAGTCTCTCTCACGTACACACTGCACAAAGCTTCCCAGTACTCTTTAGCAGACTGGAGACCCCTCATGTGTATCAGCTGGCTATCCTCTAAACACAGGATTATGCTGGCCAATGATTTCTCATTCTTTCTCTGGTCCCCATCATCCAGGGCTGCAGGTGGATGAGCAACTATCATCCACAACTCCTCCATTCGCAGGTACATCTCCATTTTCAGACTCCAGGAGAGGTAGTTTGTCTCATTCAGCCAAGATACTACGAAACCTCCTCCCATTACGCTGATGGAAGCCATGTTGTCTGCTTCTTTAAACCACCATAAACCACAAGCCTCAACTCCTCTGGCTCTGGTTCAAACTCTCACTGGGTTTCTCCTCAGTCTGGGCCCATAACCTGTCAGAGCATGCACAGTCTTATTGCGCTGAGGTAACCCAGGAGTAAATACAGTAAACAGTGGTTTGTATTAAATGGTGGTTTATATTACACTATCTACAATTTAATACATCAGGAACAAGATACATACACATGGTAATACAGCAAACTAACACACAGCAGTTACAGCAAGAAACGGACGAGAGAGAACACAGCAGCAAAAGCCTTCCCTTTTATACTCAGGCTCTTAAAGGGATACAGAAACCTGCTAAGTCATTCCTATCATTGCATCATCCACCTTACATTACATTACATCATTACATAAGCTGTTTAGCTATTAAATTAATACCTTTCAAATGACCCGCAGATGTTTTCCAATTTAAGACCAACTAAGCAAGCATTTGTTAGCTTGGCTAATGGACAACAGTCTGCTGTAAAAGGGGAAGGTAAAATTTATGTACCTGGTATTGGGGAAACTTTGGATAATGTATTATATGTACCAGAGTTAGACCATAATTTACTCAGTATTTCAAGGTTGGATAAAATGGGGTACGAAGTAAATGTTTCCAAAAGGTCAATATACCATAAGGAAAGGTGGGAGGATTTGTGCACAAGGTGTTAAACAGCATAATTTGTATGTACTAATGAAGCAGCAGGATGGTTGTGCACGAACACTCACAAACGCTCCCGAGCATGATAACTGTATACATTTATTACACAGAAGGTTAGGACATGCAAGTTTTAAAGTGCTACAGAGAATGCCAGATCTAGCTGAGGGACTAAGAATTAAAAAATGCAACATATATTTAGATTGTGCTATTTGCAAGGAGTCAAAGTCTAGTGTGTATCCTGTAAGTAAGAAAAGCACGAGGCAAACTAACAGGGTTTTGCAGTTAGTGCATGCTGATTTAATTGGTCCTATGGGGCCCTCTCTTGGAGGAGCTAGGTATGTACTAGTCTTAGTAGATGACTACACCAGGTATGGGTTCTGCTATTTATTAAAGAACAAAACTGAAGTTCTACAACAGTTTAAGCAATGGGTGAACTTTGTAGAGAGAAGGCATGGCCATAAAGTATGCCAGCTGCAAACAGACAGGGGAACAGAGTTCATGTCTGATAATTTTCAAAGGTGGCTGAGAAATTTAGGCATAAAGCATAGACGTACAAACCCATACACACCAGCAGAAAATGGAGTGGCTGTACGGAGGAATGGCGTATTGCAGACCATGAAGGACTCACTGCTGGCAGATGCAGGAATGAGTAACACATACTGGGGAGAAGCCATAAAAACAGCCAACTATTTAGTGAACAGGGTATGGAGTGTTGTTATCAATGAAACTCCATATTACATGTTATATGGAAGGAAACCTTCATTGGCTCACCTAAGGACATTTGGCAGTTATGCCTGGGTGCATTTCCCCAAAGGAACCAGAAGGAAAGGACAGAAAAAGGCCAGGACAGGGTGCATGCTAACACTGAAGTGTTCATGCCAACAAGTAGCGTTAGTTCTCAGGAAGGAGAGGCTACACTAAGCCCAATGAAGGAAGAACAGGATAGCAGGTCAGAAATAATAGGGATAGATGAGGATAGACCCGAAATAAAAAGAGAAGTAACACAAACACAGGAACAGGTGATCCCGACGAGGTCTGAACGTAGCAATAAAGGTGTACCTGCTGATCGATTCACAGCAAGTGGGGTTAGAGCGTATAATGTGTAGGGTATGAACCCCGTAATTATCAAGAAATGTTATCATTACCTAAAGTAGAAAAGGATAAATGGAAGGACACAATAATGAACTGCAGTATAAGGCAGGAATGTACACAGAAAAAAATTGTTCACTTGTTCAATTGTTCAAGCTAATATGTCGACTAAGCTTTAAATGCAGGCAAATGTAAATGTAAAAGCATTTGGGTTAACAGCTGTTTAGCTTTAAATGGGAGGAGTGTCAAGGTATTAATTTAATAGCTAAACAGCTTATGTAATGATGTAATGTAAGGTGGATGATGCAATGATAGGAATGACTCAGCAGGTGTCTGTATCCCTTTAAGAGCCTGAGTATAAAAGGGAAGGCTTTTGCTGCTGTGTTCTCTCTCGTCCGTTTCTTGCTGTAACTACTGTGTGTTGGAGTTTGCTGTATTACCATGTGTATGTATCTTGTTCCTGATGTATGAAGTTGTAGATAGTGTAATATAAACCACCATTTAATACAAACCACTGTTTACTGTATTTACTCCTGGGTTACCTCAGCGCAATAAGACTGTGCATGCTCTGACAGTTTCTAATCTAGCTAAAACTAGCTCCGTCTTCTACTGCCCCCAGCCCCGTGTATCAGAGATCAATTGAATCCAGGAGGCTATTACCTCACACAAAGAAGACACAAAGAGAAATCATGAAGAGACGAAAGATAACTTCGATAAAATGAAGGAAGAAATTCATGATTTGAAATCCCAATTAGAAAACTTTCAACAGAAGATTACAAAGAATGAGCAAAGGATTCAGAAAGCAGAAGACAAATCAGTGGAAACAGATCAAAAGCTGGAAGAAATAAAAGATGAAAATCAAAGATTCATGCAGGCAAACAAAGAATTGGAAGACTCAATAGCGGTTTTGGAAATGGAAAAGGCATCTCACTTTTTAAGATTTCAGAACATAATGGAAGACAAGGAAGAAGATCTTGCTGACTTGATGACAAAACTGCTGGCTGGAGCGTTGGAAATTGGAAAACAGGAAATGGAAGGAGAGATTGATCAAACATTTAGAGTCAACTCAAGTTATGCAAGAAAAAACAAAGTCCCTATAGAGGTACATGTTAGATTTGTTAAAAAAATCAATAAGAGATGAGATATTGAGAAGGAAAAAGAAATTGTAGTCTTGAAGCAGATACCTAGGAGGATAAGGGACTCACGAAGAGAATATCAGTTTTTGACCAAAAAATTAATTAAAAAAGGAGTGAATTTTAGATGGCTGATGCCGGAGGGGATACTATTCAATTGGGACTCAAAAAGATACAGATTGGACTCTGTCTTTAAAGCAATGGAATTTCATGACAGACATAGAGCTTTTCTCAAAGAAGGAAGTTCGGAATTTCAACCAGAATGGGAATCTAGAAAACAGGAAGAGACAGCAATAGAAGGGGCGGCTAAACAAAGGGAAGAAGAAGAAACAGAAAACATAAATCAAGAAGAAGGGGCAAAGGGAAGAGAACAGAGACTGATAAGAACAACTGGAAGAATAAAACCTAAATATAACTGAAGAAGATGGAGAAGGACAATGGGATTCTCTCAATGGATATAAATGGATTGAATTCCCCCTTAAAAAGGAAAAATGTTTTTACACGATTACAAAAACTAAAAATGGATATAGTTTGTCTTCAAGAAACACATATCAAAAGACAACATTATAAATTTTTGGAATGCCTGAAAATTGGGAAGCTTTATTTTTCATTAGCACAACAAAATAAAAGAGGAGTAGCTTTATATATTAAAGAAACAATGAATCCTAAACAAATTTACTCAGATGAAGAAGGAAGAATACTAATGCTGGAAATAACGATAAACCAAAAAAAGACATTGATGGTAGTAATTTATGCACTGAATAATAAACAAGAAGAATTTTACCAAAAATTACATAAGAAAACAGTGGAAACGGAATATCAAAATATCTGCTTAGTAGGAGATTTTAATGCAATTGTAGACGGAAAGCTAGATTATAGTAGTAGTAAAATAGGGAAAAAAGGAAGGAACATTTTACCTAAGGCCTTTTTTAAAATGGCAGAAGAAATTTGTATACAGGATATGTGGAGAGAAAAAAACCCAAAGAAATCTCAATATACATTTTACTCAAATAGGCATAAATCATGGTCTAGAATTGATATGATATGGATATCTCCTGAATTAAGAATGAACATACAAGAGATTGAGATAGAAACCAATGTATGGGCAGATCATAATCCGATAAAGATGACATGGAGAGTAACAAAGAAAAAATTAAGATGGACACTAAATCAATCTTTATTGAAAGAGAAAGAATTTATAAAAAAAGTAGCAAAGGAAATGGAATTTTTCTTTAAAGAAAATAAGAAAGAAGATACATCACTCCAAAACGTTTGAGACACAGCCAAAGCATACTTATTAGCCATAACTTATATGGTGAAAAAGAACAAGGAAAAAAAACAAGAACAAATGAAGCTAAAGGAAGAATTTACAAAATTAGAATCAGAACTACAAAGAGACCCACAAAAGAAAACTCTTAAAAAACAAATGGAGATAATAAAACACAAATTAAATTTAATAGAAGCTGAAGCAATGGCCCAATAAATTAAAAGAGCAAAACAAAACTTTTTTGAAAATGTTAACAAGCTGGGTAGATGGTTAGCCTATAAATTGAAAAAAGAAAGAGAAAAAACTGATAAATTGCAAGGTGTGAGAGGCGATTTACAATGTCAAAATGATACAATAAAAAAATAATTAAAGAATTTTATGCAACACTCTATGATATAGAAGAAACTACTCAGGAAAAAATAAGGCAATATATAGAAAATGCTAAGCTACCAAAATTCTCAGAGAATTTTAAAAACATGTTAAATGGAAAAATAACAATGATGGAGCTGACGGAAGCTATAAAAAGACAAAAAAATGACAAGACACCAGGCCCAGATGGGTTACCCGCAGAATTTTATAAATGCCTACAAGACGTACTAAGCTTATTAATGCAAGAAGTGTGTAATGAGGTACTATTAGAGGCCAAATTACCAAACACATGGACAGAAGCCAATATTACCTTTGTGGGAAGTCAGCCCCCCAGAGAAGGAAATATTAAAAGGGCAGGAAAATATATTTTCTCAAAGGATCTTAAAGAGGCAGAAAAGCATGCCCAGTTTTTAATAGCCCCAAGTCTCCCTCCCCCAAGCAGAAACCAGCTCTGTAGAAATGCAGATGTAAACCATTCAGGAAGGTTGAAGCTAGAAGATTAAGATGACAAAGACACCTAAAATCTACATACCCCACCCAAACTCTAAGACAGGACATAATAGGATTAACCCACAGATGCCAAAGGGCACACTCAGACTCAGGTCAAAGTTCATGCCACAGGAACAACTCCAAACAAAAGGCTCAAGAGGGTATAAAAAACCCACTCCCTACATGTGCTCACTCCTCTTTTCTTCCAGAGCCATCTTCCTGTCTGGCTCTCCTCTTCAATAAACTGCAACCTTCTTTCTAAAGCAGTCGCCATGTTGTTTATTCCCAGCTTGGACTGAACCATGATGAAGACTTTTCCTTCAACACCTTAATACCAAAAGAAGAGTTAGACCTGACCCAGATAAAGAATTATAGACCAATATCTCTATTAAATGTGGATTATAAAATTTTTGCTTCAATAATAGCAGAAAGACTGAAGAGATTTTTGATTGAATTTATACATCCAGACCAAAATGGATTTTTACCAAAGAGACAAATAAAGACCAACTTAAGAATGATTTTAGATACTCTGGAATATTATGAAATGCATCCAGGGAAACAAATGGCATTAATTGTTTTAGACGCGCAGTAAGCTTTCGATAATGTTAATTGGCAATTTATGGTACAACAACTAAACTATATGGATTTTGGAGAAAATTTTATAAATATAATTAAAACAATTTATCATAGACAAATGGCTAAAGTAATTGTAAATGGAGATTTCATAGAGAATTTTAATATTAAAAAAGGCACAAGACAAGGGTGTCCACTATTTATTTTAACCTTGGAAGTGCTGAATAGAAATGTCAGACAGGACCCAGAAATTAAAGGAATGGAGATAAAAGACGAAAAATATAAACTACAAGCATTTGCGGACGATTTGGTATTTATATTAGAAGACCCGTTGGAGACAAGCCCTAAATTATTGACAAAGATTGAAGAAGTTGGACAAGTAGCAGGACTGAAAATAAACAGAGAAAAGACTAAAGTGATAGTCAAAAACCTTACAGACAAACAAAAAAACCAATTGTCAGAAAAACAGACCTCCAGATAGTTAAGAAAGTTAAATACTTGGGGATATACTTAACAGCAAGATGTGCAACAATAAAAGATAATTATGTTAAACTATTAAAACAAATAAAACTAGACTTGGAAAAATGGGAAGAATAGCGATGGTGAAAATGAACATTTTGCCAAAACTACTTTTTTTATTCCAAACAATACCTATAAAATTAGAGACATTTTTTTTGATGAGTTAAATGCATCAATTTTGAAATTTATCCTGGCAAGGGAAAAAAGTCAGAATCAGACTGAAAATATTACAAGAAGCGAAAGAAAATGGAGGATTTGGGTTACCAGACTGGGTTCTATACTATCAAGCAGCTGCATTAACATGATTAAAAGAATGGATAACCCTTAGACACCAAAGATTACTATACTTAGAAGGACACGTCCTACAACTCGGATGGCATGCCTTCCTATGGTATAGGAAGAATAAAATCCATAAATACTTTCAAAATCACTATGTAAGAAATGCTTTGCTTCTAACATGGGAAAAGATAAAAATGAAAATTTATATGAAAATACCAGGATGGATCTCGACAATGAAAGCGTTTGTGCACCCAAATTTAATCAACTATGAGAAACTTGTGACTTATAGAGACATTTTGAATACTGAAGGGAAACTACAAACAAGAATTGGAAGAACAGGGTGTTGAGCTATCATGGTGGCCATACTTGCAAATGCAAATGAGATACGAAAAAGATGCCAAAACATATGGTTTTTATAAAGACCAGACAGTGTTTGACCAGATACTATTGTCATCAGACGAAAAATTGATTAAGAAGCTCTATAACTTTTTGTTAAACTTAAAGATGGAAGATGAACAAGTCAAAGAAACAATGATAACATGGGCCAAAAAATTGGGCACAATGTAGAACTAGAAAAATGGCAAAACCTATGGGAAAGAAATGCTAAAACAACAAGGGCAGCTACTTATAAAGAAAATGTATATAAAATGTTTTATAGATGGCATTTAGCACCTGCAAGACTAGCAAAAATGTTTAAAAACATTTCTAGCGACTGTTGGAAATGTAGGCAAAAGCCAGGCACGTACTACCACCTTTGGTGGACATGCCCTAAAGCAAAAAAATCTGGTCAAAAATACATATGTGGTTAGAGCAGGCATGCCAGCAACCAGTCCGCACAAACAAAGCAAAGCCCCATCCACGGGATGCAGGCAGCACACAAAACCACGCACTCTCCAGTCCACGGAAAAACCTCTCTCCACAGAACCGGTCCCTGGTGCCCAAAAGGTTGGGGACCTCTGGGTTAGAGAAAATGTTAAGAAAACACGTAGATTTTAAGCCGGAACTATTTCTTTTAGGTATAATCACAGAAAACTATGATAAAAAAAGGTATATACTTAATATTACATGTACTAACAGCAGCAAGAATTACATTTGCACAGTATTGGAAAAATGAAGAAACACCAATGGAAGAAGACATAATTAGGAAAATTTTGGACTGTGTGGAAATGGATAGGCTTACATTGAAATGAAAGGGAAAGAAGATACAGAATACTTTCAAACATGGGATAATTTTTACAAATGGCTAGAAAAATGGAGTAGAGAGTAGGAATGAGAGTTGTATTATTATTGTCAAATATGTGGACCCAGACAACACGTTGTTTACTAAGCACTAAAAATTTGTAACTATAAAAAATTAATGAAATATTTAAAAAAAAAGAAAAAGAAAAACCCCCATGGCCAGCCATTTCATTGTCATGGCAGAGTCAAGACTCTGAAATAAAAATTAAAATAATGTTGAAAGAAAAGTCTTCATCGTGGTTCAGTCCAAGCTGGGAATAAACATGGCGACTGCTTTAGAAAGAAGGTTGCAGTTTATTGAAGAAGAGAGCTAGACAGAAAGATGGCTCTGGCAGAAAAAGAGAGAGCACATGTAGGGAGTGGGTTTTTATACCCTCTGGAGCCTTTTGTTTGGAGAGTTGTTCCTGTGGCATGAACTTTGACCTGAGTCTGAGTGTGCCCTTTGGTATCTCTGTGTTAATCCTATTATGTCCTGTCTCAGAGTTTGGGTGGGGTATGTAGATTTTAGGAGTCTTTGTCTTCCTAAGCTTCTAGCTGGGGGCTTCCAACCTTCCTGGATGGTTTACATCTGCATTTGTACAGAGCTAGTTTCTGCTTGGGGGAGGGAGACCTGGGGCTATTAAGAAAACTGGGCATGCTTTTCTGGCTCTTTAAGATCCTTTGAGGAAATATATTTTCCTGCCCTTTTAATATTTCCTTCTCTGGGGGGCTGACTTCCCACAATAAGCAAGAAAATGGTAAGAGAACACCTCTCTGACCTTGATGAATATGAAGTGCATGGCCACGGGATAGAAGAGCTCCACTCCCCATGGCCAGTTTCGCCCTGCGAGGAAGACCCTAAATGGGTCTGAAGTTGCCCCGAAGAGGTGACCGTGAAGGAGGGGCACCCCGTTGATCACGAAATGACGGCGGTCGTTCCGTTCGATCCAGGGGAAGTCCTCTGACCCAACAGGAGAAAGGCTAGCTGTACATCAGCGTCTAGCCCAAGCTACTTGCAGCCGAAGTCCAAGAGCACGAACCAGAACATCGGTGAACAGCGTGCTTGGAACCGGTGAGAGCATCAATCTTCTCTGTTCTATCTTTTAACTGAATCCTTGGGAAAGACCCCCAAAGCAAGAAAACCTCCGAAAGTGAAGGGAGGGGACTACATCCCCACTCCCTCATAGACGGAAGCGGCGAATTAATACTAAGGGGGAAAGAAATACATTGAAATTAAATTTAAAATACTACAGTCTGGACAAATCTAGAAACTAAAAAAAAAAACCTGTTAAGACTATACCCTAAAGGGTTTTGATGAAATTATAAAAAATATATAACAACTTTTTGTCTGAAAAAACTGGAAAATAAACAACTACTGACATCTAGTGGTGAATCAGAGCACAGAACACTAACAATAATGACTCAGAAATTGGCAGGATGCCCAGAAACAAAGAATAATCTGTTCCCTTGAACTTTAAATAACCTTCAAGAAGACAGCTGGGAACAAAGAAAGAGCTGGGCCAGCCATAAGATTAAAAAGTGTCTGAAAGAAAAATATCCGGACTGTTGTCTAAATCTAAGAATTGTTTATAGTATAAGAAAAGCTTCGGCTCTTGGCTAATCTTTTAGAGAAGAATTTACAGGAAGGACTTAAGGTGGCTAAACATACTGAATTGCAACTTTGACTGATTGATAATTGACCCCTGAATAAAAAAAAACTGTTACAAAATATTGCCTGTACTGAGGCCTTGACAATTGGAAATACATTGGACTACAAAAACTATATATAAAGATAAGGACTATATAAGATTGGGTGGTGCGACTCGGAGACTGGTAGGTTGGATAACTAATTATAGAGACTAAAATATTGATGAAAGACTATTTGAAGGGGGGAGACAACATAGATATCGTACACCTATCAAAAAATGACAGAATACCACATTCAATATTTACCCCTGAAGGATTTAGCCTGGAACATCAAAGACCTCCAGAAGCAATATTTCAAGGCAAGACAAATACTTTCCAAGAGGAAATGTACCCAATGTTACGACAGATACAAATGACAATAAATTTAAACCATGAGGAAATCAAAAACAACTTTGATGACATAAATGAGCACATCTCTAACCTAAATCTACAATTAAAAAACACCCAGAAAATGACGGTGAATGAACAAACAAATCAGATAACAGAACACAAATTAGAAGAACATGATCAAATCAACGAAGCTACAAATGAAAAGAACTACAATTTAATACAAACAGGAAAAAATTTACAAGACTTTGATATAACAACAAAAATGGAATGGATTATAGAATTCCCAGGAGAATCATCAGAGTTTGGGAGACAGAAAGTATATATTTTACCTATTTTATCTTCTTTATTCCCAACAATACTTACAAAAACACAGGAACAGCCGGGTAAGCGGAATATATCAACTTGGAAAGCTATTTGGTAAAAGAAGAAGGCTAGAGACAGATTCAAGAGATTTGACTCGCCCTCCCAGATGGAGTATTACACGAGCAAACACTTGTTTGAATATGGTTAAAAGAATAGAGAACTTTGAACATAAAGGGGCCCTATAACAAGAGGGATAAGAGATTTAAGTAGTATAGTATGTTTTACAATATATGAAATGTAAAAATATTGGGATGATGTAACTTTTATAAATATAAGTGAAATATAAGCTGATCAGAAAGGATGTTATACGCAGATGCTATAAGATAGATAAGAAGTACAGTATTTTTATAACGCATGAAATATGAAAATATTGGGATGGTGTACTTAAATGGAACAATTTGGATATTTAGATGACTAGCATTGAGAAAATCATGACTGATAAGAATGGATTGAATATAAGGGGGAAATTAAGCTTAAACAAAAATCACGAAAATAGGATGCATGGTGAACTAATGAGATGATTTTTATAAGAATAATATAAACTGATAAAAAAATGTTATACATAGATGTTATCATTATCTGTACAAATACAGATAATTCCTGCTTAAGCAGGGGCTTGGATGAGATGACTGCCAAGGTTCCTTCCAAGTCTGTTATTCTGTTAATCTTGTGGTTTGTGCAAACCTGTATGTCAGGCACAAGCAACCAAAACCACTCTTGAATAGTCTTAATCAGAAGCTGTGTTGTTAAGTCACATATGCTACTGTACAAGAATCTCACCAGAATGACTGCATTCTCTTGGAAACAGTCAGATAAGGCTTCAGGAATTCTGGGCGAGGTCAGGCCTGTACCGCTTTCTGACGTGCAAAGACTCTAAAGTCAGACCCCTCTTAACACCTAGCTGGAGATTCCACCACACTGTATCAGAAATGCTGCCCCCTCCAAACAGTGCCTCCATTCTTGAATGGCAGCTTAGACTGCTAACAACTCCTTGTTATAGATGTCATAATTTCTTTCCAGAGGTGACAAAACTCTAGAGAAAAGGGCACAAGGAAGCAGTTCTGCCCCACTATGTGGCCAACTGTAAGAGAACTGCTCCCAGTGCTGCATCTGAGGCATCAGTCTGGATAACAAATTGTCTCAAGGGGTTGGGATGATGGTGTAGCAGCTGAGAAGCAGAGTTGCTTTAACAAACTCTTCAAATCCCAACTGTTCCTGTTCCATCCACGCAAACTTCATTCCCTTTTTTAACAGCTGAGCGAGAGGTCTAACCTTGTGAGGAAAATTAAGAATGAACTTTTTGTAAAAATTTGCAAAGCCCAGGAAATGCTTAACATCACATTGCAGGGCAGGTGCCAGGACAAAACTGCCAGCACCTTGGCTGGGTCCATTTCAAGTCCTTCAGTTGATATTCCATAGCCCAGGTAGTCGAGCTGCTAAAGATCGAAAGCATACTTCACCAGCTTGGAAAAAGTTTATTATCCCTTAGCCCACGGGTCAGCAACCCACGGCTCTGGAGCCGCATGCAGCTCTTTCAGCCTTCTATTGAGGCTCCAGTCCTCCTCCGCCATTTGTAGAGAGAGAGACAGAGACAGGCACTTGCGCTTCGCTTCCCTTCTCTCTCTCTCTCTCTCTCGGGGCTCCTCATTGGCCCTGCGCCTGGGCACCCCACCCCCTGGGAGAAGCGCGGCCAGGAAGTCCCTTTCCCGGGCTGGTCCCGTCCGAGGCGCATGTGGCCGGGGAGCCACGCAGGGCAGCCCCGGGATCCCCCCTGGGAGCGGCCCGCCGGAGCCTCCGCCGAGCGGGCCAGCCCTCCCACAAGCTGCGGCCCCAAGGGAGCGCAGCCCCTGCGATCGCCAGCCGTCGCTACCGTTGGCCCCACTGGCCGGGAAGGCGCACTGGAGTCCCAGCTGCCAGGAAGGCGATCAGCCCGCTCCTCTCCCATCGCCCGGAAGAGGTAAACAATCAGTCCCCAGTGCTGGGTTTTCCCCGCATGCAGGGCTTACATTGGTGGTGGAGACGCAGCAAGGGAGGGAGGGAGGGAGGGAGAGAGAGAGAGAGAATATGAATATATGTTGTCCTTACTGGACTTTTAGTAAAGAACGTTTAATGAAATATTTTGATTTTTTTTTAATTAAGAGATGAGGTATGGGGATAATTATGCTGTATTTAAAGATGGTAGATAAGCTACTAAAATTGTTTTCACCTGTTGGGATGAAGGAGAAAGGTTTCCCCCCCCCTCTTTCTCCTGCATAAAAATGTGTTTTCTTTGTAGCAGTTCATTGATTTCATAAATGCAACACACTATAGTTTTTTTATACATAGCATAAAGGTAAAAAAGGATATATGCAGTGTTATCTTCATTTTAGATGTCAAAAGGGTTTTGTGGCTCCCAGTGTTTTCTTTTCTGTGAGAAACGGGTCCAAGTGGCTCTTTGAGTGTTTAAGGTTGCCGACCCCTGCCTTAGCCTTTACAACATAACTCTAACATGTATAACATGAGATTCTGTGTCTTCTGAATAGATCAAGATGTCATATAGATCACCACATACTTGTCAAAAACATCTGAAAAAATCTGGTTCATGGACCCAGAAAATACTGCTACACAATTTGCTACTTTGAAAGGCATCACTGTATATTCAAACTTTCCATATCTTGTATCAAAGGGAGTTATATATTCATAACCCTCCTTGACCCTAATCAGGTTATATGCACTCCAGAGATCCAGCTTTGTAAACATGCAAGACTTCTGCAACCTATCTGGCGTGTTTCCCAGAAAGTAAGACCTTCCCCGAAAATAAGCCCTAGCTCGATTTTTGGAGGTGGGCCTAATATAAGCCCTACCCCAAAAATAAGCCATAGTTTTGGGGTGAGGCGCATGCCTAAAAATCAAGCTAGGGTGGGGGTGGGGGGGAGCTGCCCCATGCACCCCACACCCGCTTACCGTTGCAGCCAGGCCTCCCATGAATCGACACCTGCCTCGCCTCACCAGCCCACTTCGTCTGTGGCGCCCCCCCCCCCTCCCGGCCTACATTTCACCATAAGAGGCCTTCAGGAAATGCCTCTGCAGCTGAGAATGGAGCTAGATTCAATCTGTAGCTCGGTTCTCAGCTGCATGCAGAGGCCTTTCCGGAAGGCCTCTGACAGCGAAATGCAGGCTGGGTGGTGCCACGCGCGTCAATCCGGAGCTCCATTCTCAGCTGCAGAGGCATTTCCTGAAGGCTGCAGAAGTGGGCTGGCTGGGCGGGGCTGTCAGTGCCGCTGCCATGAGGTGACACCATGGAAAAGACACCCCCAGAAAATAAGACCTGGTGCCTCTTTTGGAGGCAAAAGAAAAATAAGTCTGGGTCTTATTTTCAGGGAAACACGGTAGTAGATTCAATATTAGGGGAAGTGGGTAATGATCCTGGACTGTGACCTTGTTGAGGTCCTTGTAATCATACACTGTGCATAGGAACGTCCCCCTCTGGGCTTTGAATCCCAGCCTCTTGCTTCTTGGGAACAAAAATGTAGGTGCAAAAGCCAGTGACTTTGAAGACCTAATAAAACCCTTCTTCAGGTTGACATTCAAATACTCCTTTAACACTAACTCTCTGGTAGACATTGGATACTGTTGCCTGGGATCACCCCCACACACACACACACACCACCACCACCTTCAAATCAATAGTACAATCACAGTCCCTGTGTGGAGGCAGAGCTGAGGCTTCTTCCTCTCCAAACACATCTGCAAAATCAGCACATTTGGCTGGCAGCATATCAGCAAAATCAGCATATTTGCCTGAGGGTGACTTGCAGGATCATTGGAAATTCTTGCTGTTTGTGCTCTCTGGTGCTAGCAAACTGGAAAGGGAAAGGTGAGAGCTCCTTTTTCTCAATCCACTGATGTGTTATGAAGACTTAGCCATGATGATCCAAACACAATTGGGACTTACAGATTTTGGGTGATGTAAAGGGGTAAAAACTCCGTATGTTCTCTAATTGTTATCAACAAAGGCACTGTAAATTGCTTGAAGGGGCCCACTTTTAACAGCTGCCCATCTATAGTCTTAACTTCCATGGGACTTGGCAGGTCTACTCTATGTAAACAATGCAATTTCTTAACAGCTTCCAGGTCTATAAAGTTCATGGTTGCCTCTGAATCAACCAGAGCCTCCAGACATTCCTCATGCCCTGACTCTAAGGATAACATGATAGTAGTAATAACAAAAGCATTTAGATTACCTTGTACTAGAGCCTTATTTATTTAAATTTATATGCTGCCCATCTTGCCATCGAGAGCAACTCTGGATGGTTTACAATGCAATAAAATAGGAATATAAAATACAGTTATAGTCAAACAGCTAACATTATAAGAATTAAATTAAAAAGAGTTAAAAACCCAAGGGCTCACACAGAGCGGGGGTGGTGCCTTCTGTCACTGCACCAACCACTTCCAACCTGAAATGTCTTGATCGGGGCCCCATGCCAACTGCCAGAGCCAGGTCTTAAGGCCCTTTCTAAAGGCCAGAAGGGTGGCAGCAGACCTCACCTCTGGCAGCAGGATGTTCCAAAGGGCGGGTGCCACAACAGAAAAGCCTCATCTCCTAGAAACCACCAGCTGAAATTCCTTGACTGACGGGATCTGCAGCAGGTATCTTCTGCCGGAACACATGGGACAGGCCAATTCCATTGGGGAAAGATGGTTCTTCAGATATCCTGGACCCATGCAGTAAAGCAGAGTTTCCCAACCTCTCCAGCTTTGCGGACCGGCGGGGGGGGGGGGGAGAGAGGGGATGGTTCCGTGCAAACAGCTGGCAAGTGTGTGCGCAGCTCCATTTGCGCAAGCAGCCTCAACCCACCCTGAAGTCACCATCCTGGAGGTTTTCACTAACCAGGATGGACACGGATCTAATGAATGGTTGCACTGACAGTCCTGAGGACCCTGTCCACTTCCTCGGGTCCAACAGGATCAAACTGTTACCAGATAATCAGGCAAGTCCATTCCCTGGGCATCTCTAATAGGCCTGCTCCACACTTGGTCTCCAACTGAGAGCGAATCAGAGTGATTTTATCTGTCAGGTGTTCCATAAACTCCTCCATGGGGTCTTGGAGAAGATTGTCAGAGCCCTCTTTCCCAAGGAGGGACCAGGCAACCCTGAACAGGGCCACTGGTCAACACTGCAGAGGCAATAGGTCTGGAGAAATAGTGGTATTTTGCCAGTCTTACCGCTACAAGGTAGGCCTTAATAGTGTTTCTAACCCATGTCCGATCGCATTCACTTGTGAGAAGAAATTTCTCCGGTTCGTTTTTCCAGCTGGGAATAAGCCTTCAGTGCAGACGAAAGAATAGACACTAAACAAAGCAAGCTGCCAGATAGTAGATTTTATTTCAGAAACCAGACAGAGTAGTGACACAGCAGTGGTTTCTGGACTAGCTAGTGATTTTCCATGGTGAGTGGTCCAACACTTATACCCCTGGAGTTATTGGAATTTTGATTGGATTTTGTAAAGGTTATTTGTTTTCCTAATTTTCCTAGCCTGATTTTGTTTAGACAGGAAGAGGTTAATCCTATCCTCAGGAGATGGCTTGCTATGCTAATGGGTTTCTATGTGTGTTTGTGCTAATCTTGTCAGTTTTTCCATTATTTCTATCAGGTGGGATCCGGTGTATTTCGGAACCTGAACTAAGATGCTTTGTAGTTCTGGTCTAGACAGCATTAACTCAATGAAAATGATTTTAAAACAAATATTTATTGTCCAGGAATTCTAAGCAAAGACTTACTATGCTGAAGATACGTCCGGTGTTTGCATATCTGTTCATTTCCATAGGTAAAAAGCAGTAATTCTCCATATCAGCTTAGCGTGGCTACAGATGCCATCCATGCATCCACATGCTGGTTACACAAAGGGGTTTTACCACCCTGACACGTAACAGGATGTCCTGCAATAACTTTTAACTCCTCCCACTGTCTAGAATGATGAACTATAGGATTGACTAACAACTGAAACTACATTACCCAGAAGCCATCTCTTAAGGAAACAGCGTTTAACCCTTTACATGCTAAATACAATAACACAGTTCTAGCTGGCTACCATCCGGTCCAGCATACTCCCCGCTTGGAAATATAAATTTCCACTATTAACTAACTAGAAAAGCAAAAACATAGCATCAAAGCATGCATTTTTCATTACTGACTGACTATTAACTAAAATAGGCAAAACATAACATCAAAACATGCATAACTGTAGGTAAATACAAAACATGCACAACTATAACAGAGATAAACGAGGCATTACATCAAACAATGCAATCATGAGGTAAACACAATATACATAGTTTGAGGATCAATCTTCCAGTTCGGTCTTCTTCAGCAACAGGACAAGGTCGGTGATCGGTCTGGTGTAAAGCCTTTTAACGAGAGTCTGCGAGTCGCGACCCGACTCTTGTGGCTTCACGATCTGGACCTCGACTTGGTGAACTAGTCCATCAGAGCTGGGTAGGACCTTGTACACAAGTCCCCTAGGCCAAGAGTTCCGATGTGCGTCCTTGTCTCTCAGCAAGACAAGGTCTCCTTCTTCTAGGTTAGGCTCTTTGGTCTTCCATTTGCGACGATCCTGAAGGGTAGACAAGTATTCTTGCTTCCAGCGCTTCCAGAAGGTGTTGGCCAGTAGTTGAACTTGTCTCCATTGCTGTTTATACATGTCTTTGGGAACAAATTTCCCCAATGGTGCTGGCCAATCGCCTGTCTTCTGGGTTAACAAGGTAGCTGGGGTGAGGATAGTTGGATTTTCAGGATCCAAAGAGACTGGAACCAAAGGTCGAGCATTGACGATAGCTGCTACTTCTGCCATGAGGGTAGTGAGGACCTCATGCGTCAGTGTTGGTGTCTTAGTCAGCATAGAGTCCAGGATTTTGCGGGCTACGCCAATCATGCGCTCCCACGCTCCTCCCATGTGAGATGCATGGGGAGGATTGAATGTCCAAACACAATTTTGGGCCTTTAGGTACTTGTCAATGTCTGAATCGGGACGGATACCTTCATCAATCTGCAGTTCCTTGCAGGCCCCTACAAAGTTAGTTCCACGGTTGGATCTAAACACCTTAACTGGGCCTCTGTAGGCTTGGAATCTTCTTAGAGCATTGATGAAACAAGAAGTGTCCATAGATTCGATGACTTCAATGTGTACAGCTCTAATGCTGAGACACGTGAAAAGCACGGCCCAACGTTTGCTGTTGGCTTGACCCCCTCTGGTCCGACAAGCAGACATGGACCAAGGCCTGAATACATCTAGGCCTACATTGGTAAATGGTGGTCCTGGAATGAGGCGCTCGGGTGGCAGGTCAGCCATCAACTGGTGTTGTGTTGCACCTCGTTGTTTACGGCAATGCAGACATCTGTACAAGACAGTGGCGATGCATCTTTTGGCTCCCACAATCCAGAAGCCAGCCGCTCTGATGGCACCTTCCGTGAAGTGCCTGCCTTGATGATGGACGGTTTCGTGGTAGTGTTGAGCCAACAGGTGCGTGACATGTTGACGGGCAGGAAGGATGATAGGGTGCTTGATGTCTGAAGCTATTTCAGCCTTGTCTAGATGCCCTCCTACTCGGAGCAAGTTATGACTATCCAAGAATGGGTTCAATTTCAGCAGTGAACTAGACTTTGGGATAGCTTTTTTAGCTTTCAGACATTCAAATTCCAGTAAGTATGTGTCTTGCTGCACGCTTTGAAGAATCCTTCTCTCGGCCTGGAGACAGCTGTCTGGGAAGCTCATCTCGCGGTGCAGGAAATGAACGATCACTGCTACACCTACTATGAGAGGTCTCCATCTGGAGAAGTGTTTGAAGCGAGTCGGTTCTAGGAAATGACGGGGAGACGGTTTCTCTGTCTCCTCGATGTTTGTAGACAGGCAGACAATCTGGGCGGTCGTTTTCTCACCCTGTCTGAGCGATTTGTTGGGTGCCTGAGGTCGCACGTCATCGTCCTGATCTGGATCTAGCAGCTCGTAGTGTTCTGGTTTCTTTGACGTCTGGCCTTCTGGATACACCAAGAGCTCAGGACCCTTTAACCAGACTGAGTCTGCCAACTGTGATGCAGGAATGGACCATGTAGCCTGGTCCGCTGGATTCTGATCAGTTGGCACATATCGCCACTGTTCAGGATTTGACGATCTTCTGATCCTTTCTACTATATTACTTACGTAGATGTAGAAGCGTCTGCTTCGGTTGTGGATGTAGCCTAACACCACCTTGCTGTCTGTATAGAAAGTGGTGGACTGTAATTCAAGGTCCATTGCCTTCGTTATCAGGTCTGCTATTTCTACGGCTAAAACGGCACCTAATCTGGGTATGGTGTGATTTTGTGGTGGTGTTAGCTTCGCCTTTCCCATGACGAAACCGACGCTGCAGTTCTCCCCGCTGTAGACTTTGATGTATCCTACAGCTGCTATTGCCTTCGTCGAAGCATCTGAAAACATGTGCAGCTCCTTCTTCGTTGCGACGGCAAGTGGAAGGGGAACATACGTGCGCTGTATGTGGACGCTTTGGAGGCAACTCAGGGATCTGCACCACGTCTCCCACTCTTGCTTGTGCTCTGGTGGAAGCGGCTTGTCCCAGTCTGTGGCGTGTTGGGAGAGCGAGCGCAGAAGAAGCTTTCCCTGGATTGTTATGGGTGCAGCAAAAACCAGAGGGTCGAACAGGCTGTTTACTGTGGACAAGACTCCTCTTCTTATGAAAGCGTTGTCCTTTGCTGGGGTTCTAAAGGTGAAGACGTCCTTCTTCAAGTCCCAACACAAGCCGAGACTACGTTGGAAGTGAGGATCGTCTGTGTCAAAGTCAAGGTCCTTTAGACCTTTAGCGTGGTCGTCAGGATCGAAGGCCGCCAACACTTCTTCGCTGTTGGATGCAATTTTGTGCAGCCTGAGGTTAGCTGCCGCTAACATCTGGCGTGTCCTTTTTATTAGGTCTATAGCTTCTGCTGGAGTGGGTACAGATTTTAAGCCGTCATCGACATAGAAGTCCCGTTCTACGAAGCGTCTGGCGTCTGCACCGTATTCGGCTTCACCTATACGGGCGGTGCGTTGCAGGCCGTAGTTGGCGATTGCGGGGGAAGAGCCGTTTCCAAAAATGTGCACTCGCATTCTGTATTCTGTTATCTCCTGGTTGTGTTGGTCATCGCTGAACCACAGGAAGCGCAGGTAATTGCGATGATCTTCCCTGACGTAGAACGAATAAAACATCTGCTGGATGTCAGCCATGACTGCCACAGCTTCCTTTCTGAAGCGGATGAGCACTCCGAGCAGACTGTTGATGAGGTCAGGCCCTGTGAGAAGGACCTTGTTCAAAGAGATGCCTTGGTGCTGTGCACTGGCATCGAAGACTACTCTTATCTGCCCTGGCTTTTGTGGGTGGTACACTCCGAAGAATGGTAGGTACCAGCATTCTTCATCTTCCTTCATTGGTGGGGCAGGCTCTGCGTGTCCGTTCTGAAACATCTTTTCCATGAACTCTACTAGATGCGCTTTCATTTCGGGCTTCTTGTTCATGACTCTCCTCAGATTGTTGAGGCGAGAGAGAGCTTGCTCATGATTGTTAGGTAGGCGCTGCCTGGGTATACGGAAACATAATGGGGCTACCCAACTCCCTGTTGCCTCCTGCAGGCATTCCTTGTCCATGAGCTCTAGAAATTCTTTGTCCTCTATTGACAAGGCCACATCATTGTCATCTTTGCTGGTCTGGAACACTGTCTCTCCTAAAACGGGTTTGGATGTTGACAGTGTAAAGTGTTTTTGACATGGTTTCAGGTGGGAAGCTCTCCCATTACTAAGAATGGTAGTCGCTGAGACGTTCACTTGGGTTGGAGCTTGCAGCCTATTGATACAAACCGATCCTCCGATGGCCCATCCAAGTTCCATCTTAATGGCTACTGGAGTACCTGGTGGACCTTTAACCCTTTCATCGGAACCAATGGACTCAGGGGCGTCTCGTCCCAACATAAGTAGGATTTCGGCTTCAGGATCTAGGGAAGGGATTTGATCGGCTATGTGCGACAGGTGAGGTATGTTTCTTGCTACTTCTGGTGTTGAAATTTCGCTGCGATCATCTGGTAAAGAGTCCCATTCCAACACTGGCGGCAACAGGAACTGTGAACTCCCGTCTAACGATTCTATGCACAGTCCAGAGATTTTCCTCCCCGCCGTGCTCATTGGTACGGTGCACGTTTTTATTGTGAAATGCGTTAGTTCACTCGGGAGATTGAAGAGGTCGAAAAAAGCTGACTTAGCTATTGTGGCAGTGCTGTGTGCATCTAGTATGACATACATCTTTACAGCTTCTTCTGGTCACCCGTCGGGGTAGACTTTAGCTAGACAGATGGGGGAGCATGAGCGAGGAAGTGGTGAGTCACCACATATGGACGTGCAGAGCGCCTTGATCATTTCTGGGTGCTCTGTGGAACCACGTTGAAGTTCCTTCGTCGTAGGAGGAGTAGAAGCTGCTCGTTGTGGCTGCTTAGAGTCTGGATGCAAGGCTCCCGGATGCTTGTCACTGCTGCATAGGTGAGCTTAATAATTTCTTTTCTGTAGGAAAACGCATCCCTTTAACACACACGCCCCTTCCCTTCCCGTTTGCATGCGGAGGAAGGAGGGGGGGGAGGCTTGGTTTATTAGCAGCTGAATGCTTTGGATTGCGAGCAGGCTAAAACAGGCACACTCATCTGATCTTTAGAAACACATTGCTTGGCATCCCAAACAAACGAAATTGGTATGCAAATGAAGACGCTGGCTAGCTCGTTGAGACAAAGAAACAGGATTTTATAAAGCAGTTTTTCTCTTTTTACTTCAGCAAGGGTGCAATTTACTAGCTTTAATATTTCACTTTGCCAGCAGATGCATAGAGAATAAACAACGCTTTCTTTTACTTTAAAACGTTGGTTGGCAAACAGATTCAGTAGCAAGCTGGTACTTTCTTGGAGCAGACATAGAGATTAAATACTGCTTTTTACTATTCCGGAACCTGAAATAAGATGCTTTGTAGTTCTGGTCCAGACAGCATTAACTCAATGAAAATGATTTTAAAACAAATATTTATTGTCCAGGAATTCTAAGCAAAGACTTACTATGCTGAAGATACGTCCGGTGTTTGCATATCTGTTCATTTCCATAGGTAAAAAGCAGTAATTCTCCATATCAGCTTAGCGTGGCTACAGATGCCATCCATGCATCCACATGCTGGTTACACAAAGGGGTTTTACCACCCTGACACGTAACAGGATGTCCTGCAATAACTTTTAACTCCTCCCACTGTCTAGAATGATGAACTATAGGATTGAAACTACATTACCCAGAAGCCATCTCTTAAGGAAACAGCGTTTAACCCTTTAAATGCTAAATACTGTAATATACAGTTCTCTCAATGAAACAACATTAACCCTTTAAATGCTAAATACAATAACACAGTTCTAGCTGGCTACCATCCGGTCCAGCACACGGTGGGTTTTTGATTGTTTACACAAGGCACGTGTTTGTGGTTTCTTGTCCTCAGGGCATTTCCTTTGGCTAAATGGTTCTTGGCTGTCTGCCCAGAATTACACAGGGCGGGGGAAGAAGAGCGAGAGAAAAGAAAAAAACGTCTTCTTTGGTACTTTTAAATTTCGGCTTGACTTATACTTTCATGTAAAGGAAATGGCTGTTTCCTTGAGGCATTTTCTTTCCTCGCCCTTCCTAGATGAAACTGCATTTGTAACAGCTAGTTTTTGGGTCCGGGTTTCTTTTGTGATTTTTATTAATCCTTTTTGGAAGATCTGATTGTGTGGTATTTCTAAAGAAAATGTTCTTCTATCTCAGGGGTTTAGATTGGTTCTAATTTCCAATATATTTTCGTTGGGTATTTATTGGGTAATAATCCATCACACTCTTTGTTTTCCTCCAGCAATGCTCCAGCCTTCTCTTGCCCCTTTTCAGCACCCTCAATTCCTCTGTAAACCACAGGGAGTATTGGGGGTGATGGGCAGGAGAGGGCACGTGGGCAAGATCCTGTCAAGGACTTTGGTCGCTTTTTGATTCCAGGCTGTGGCCAGAGCCTCCACAGGACCATGCAGTGAATATAAAAGAGTCTTCCCTTTAAGGTTAAAGAATCTGAAAGAGTATAGTGATCTTTGTTGATATAGATGATAATAGTCTAGAAAAATTTAACAAGTGTAAATAGAAATATATACTATTTACCACAATGGGGGTGGGGGGTGCGGTGGGGATGGATATAGTTAAGATGGCAATGTAAACCGTTTTAAACAAAGAGATTTTATTTAGTCGTGTTTCTATTGGGAAATTGCTTTTGGTTTTTATGCCTAAAATAGAAAAAAAATAAACTTAGAATCTAGTTTGAAGATTTAATATGTGTGTAGTTATAGAAATGGCTTGTAATAGCTACATGTAGTGTAAAAAGTTGAGGCTGTAAATGTAATAGTATTTTACTGTGTTGGAAAGAGTCAGACGTCAAAACCTTTTCTTCTTCTTTTTCCTTAATCTTGCACTTCCCCTTTTTTAAATCTTTATTTTCATTGTATTTTATGTTATAATAAACCTCAATAAAACTTTTAAAATATATTAAGCTATGTTTTGTTTAGTCAGAATTTCTTGGATTAACTATGAGTGTTTCAATTTACACAATATAACAAGCCTAAGGTTACCATATCTGGCCAGCAAATATACTGTATGAACCATCACTAAATAGGAAAAAGGTGTTTAAGCAGGAGTTCTCAAATTATGCAATAGCAGTCCCCTAAAATAAATGAACGAGTGCAACCACATAAATAAAACCAACTAAACAGTAACTGAATAACAAAAGTGCTGTGACTGATTAATGAGTTTGATGGCTAGATTCACAAAAGTTGCTCCAGGCCTTGAAGTTTAATTTTCAGGATAACAGCAATAGCACTTAGACTTATATACCACTTCACAGTGCTTTACAGCCCTGTTCTAAGCAGTTTACAGAGTCAGCATCTTGCCCCCAACAATCTGGGTCCTCATTTTACCGACCTCTGAAGGATAAAAGGCTGAGTCAACCTTGAGCCAGTGAGAATAGAACTGCTGGCAGTCGGCAGTTAGCCTGCAATACTGCATTCTAATCACTGCGCCACCATGGCTCACTTGTGCTTCGATACCATATGGTGAGTCTGCCATGAACGATGGGGAGGGGGGATGGAAGGGGGGATGCTTGGGGGAAAATGAAAGTAACCGCTGCTTGGGGAAAGCGAGAATAACTACTGTATCCCCCCCCCCCCCCCCCTCACTGCTTGCTGTATCTCCACAGAATGCTATTTCAAGGTCACCTGGCTGGGAGAAGAATGGAGCTGCCATACCAACTATGCTTGAAGTGTCCATTCTGAAAATATCTTGCTTGAACTGATTGGTCATGGGGGGGGGGGTAGTGATGGGAGGCAACTAAGGGAGGGAAAAGTTGAACTTAGGGATTTTGGCATGGGATACTCAGTTCTGGCTATGCACTACTACATTGCACTTGACTTCTAATAAAACTATACCTTTTTCAACAAATGGAGCCAAGGATCGTTTCTATTTAGAGGTTTAAGTTGCAGCAAGTCTGACAGATAATTGCAGGTTTGCCCTGGAAAAGTGAAAGTGCATTAGGACAGTTCTTCCACTTTTTATGGGCAAGCCTGATCAGCTTCAAAAACATTGCAAACCCTGCCTCCCACATGCTTACAACTACCAGTTTGAGTTTTCTTTTTAGTGCCATTTCATGTTTTATGGTCCAGGAATGGTAGACGAAACCATGCAAACCATACTCTAGTTTACTTTCTCTCTTGAACCCTGTTAAAAAAAAGCAACAAGCAGTAAAATTTTACCAAGGGCAAATTCAGAGCCAAATGAGACTAAACTCAAACATATTAAGCCTGCTTACTTAACTACAATTTACTGAATCTACTGAATTTCTCCCCCCTATCACTGGTTTTTGGGATGTGTGTTTGTGTGTGTGGGGGTAATTAATAAGAAAGAACACCTAGGTATAGAACTATTTATTTTCTTTATATATCCTATCATTGATCTTTCACATGAGTGTACAACTGAGGAGTTTATGCTTGATAGAGAAGGGCCAATACACCACAAAACAGCCTCATTCTCCAAGATCAGATGAAACAAAAATTATAAGGCAAGGCAAGTTACTCAAAAA
The DNA here is from genome assembly GCA_023970755.1 of Azemiops feae. NCBI lineage: Eukaryota > Metazoa > Chordata > Lepidosauria > Squamata > Viperidae > Azemiops > Azemiops feae. The sequence goes on along the minus strand of JALGBA010003327.1, from coordinate 69,631 downwards.
GCTAGGTTACAAGGCCCAGGTTATTATAGCATAAAATTTCTTTAAATAACCCACATCAGCATATTAGGTTATCATCTTTCCAAACTAAAGAACAGCTCTAGAGCAGGGCTTTTCAACCTTTTCACTGACTGTACCACTTTTAAGATATGGCAATATTCGAGTACCACCTAGCAAGGTGTCAAAAACCTGACCAAAAAAACAACAACACCTGTTCAAAGTTGCAATTGCACTGAAATGACTTATGACCATTTTTCACACTTATGACCATTGCAGCATGCCCAGGGTCATGTGATTTATATTTGGATGCTTGGCAACTGATTCATATTTATGATGGTCACAGTGTCCCAGGGTTATGTGATCCCCCTTTGCAACCTTTTGACAAGCAAAGTCAATGGCAGGGCTGCTGGTGGCCAAGTGCTAAGGCAGGACTTCCTTCCCTCCCTCCCTCCCTGCCTCTCTCTTTCTCATTCCCATCTCCTTCTGAAGGAAGAATTTGAAACACCCCCCCATATTTTCCCTCTTCCATATATTCATCAAACAAGGAAAAGCCTCCAGAGACAGAAAAGAGAAGCCATTGAGGGAACTAGCTTAAAAAGGCGCATTCCCCTTTAAAAATTAGCTACTGGCTAGAAAGGAAAGTTAAGGAGCGTAGCTGGCACTTAAGGAAGAAGAAAAAATGTAAATAAGTACTGGCTGCAGGCTAAGGCAGCCTCCCCAAATGGCTCCATTCATAAGTAAAGGAATGCTACAGGCAAAATCCATTCAGGAGAAAAATACTTCAAAATCCCTTGCAGCAAAACTTACAGCTAACAATAACAGAGCAATAGAAGCTAACACGAGACATCAGCCAAATAGAAATTGCCAAACACTCTGGGGCTCTTGAGGTTGTTTCCTGTTCCTGTTTGAGGCTTTGTATTTCCTGTGTCATGTACTTTTGACCTGAGTCTGAGTGTGCCCCTTTGGCATCTGTGGGTTAATCCTATTATGTCCTGTCTTAGAGTTTGGTTGGGGTATGTAGATTTTAGGTGTCTTTGTCTTCTTAATCTTCTAGCTTCAACCTTCCTGAATGGTTTACATCTGCATTTCTACAGAGCTGGTTTCTGCTTGGGGGAGGGAGACTTGGGGCTATTAAGAAAACTGGGCATGCTTTTCTGCCTCTTTAAGATCCTTTGAGGAAATATAATATTCTGCCCTTTTAATATTTCCTTCTCTGGGGGGGGGGCTGACTTCCCACAGTTTTGTTACCAGGCTAGGTAACATCAGCGGAGTTTAGGGGATGTTGGGACAAACATCACATCAATTAAAAACCAGGATCCATGAACATTGGCTGACAGTCAAATGCCACAATCCCAAATCCTTAATCTCTACCCACACCGACACCAAACACCAGTTCGATTGAAGCAACACTAAAATCATAAGCCACGCTACCACCCACCACACTTGTGAGTTCATCAAAGCCTGGCACTCCACAAGCAATTCCATCAACAGACATATTGACCTACAAACACCCTACGAACCCCTCAGAATCCAAATCAACTGCACAGCCAGCTAGAGACAGCACTGACCCCCAACCAACCCACACAAGCCCCCCTCCCCCTCCCCAACTTAACATCCACAGCCTTCTCTTCTCTTGACATTTCTAAACCCATCAAGGCTATACTGTATCCCATGACAGTCCACCCTGCAAACAAATCAACCACCCTGATCAGCACGAACGTACACATCGCAGAGACGCTTCCAGCGAACTCTACAACTGTACTGTAAAGCTGATGTGCCTGCAGGGTTATTGCTTCCTCTATTTGCTTTGTTTATTGCTTTTGTATAACCTTTTGTTCTGTTTATTGCCTCTGTATCCGCTACAATGTGAGTTAGAAACGGGCCGATGTTATTTTCTCACGATGGACTTAACAAGAAAAGGGTGGCCAGGGGAAGTTTTGAAACAGATGTAATCAGGGGGAGGGGTGATGTATTCTGGTTAGGCATCTCGGACAAGATTGTGCCCTCTGAAGTCCTTTCAAATGGGACCGAAGGGGAGGGAAGGGGGGCGTTGCGATAGAAGTGTATATAATGCTGTGAATTTGAATGTTTGAGTGTGATCTCTGTTTTAGAAATTCCTGTTGAAGTTTCTCTCAGAGATTCACCGCACTTTGCAAACTGCTTTTTCTATTTTCTGCAGAATAAACTCTTTTCTTACCAATCCAATTTTGTTAGTGTTTTAATCACGTTTCTAACAAATTGGCCTCCTTCATGGATTACTGCCTTGTCGTGGCAAAGGGGCTTGCGTAACTCAATGAAGTTATGAGCTATGCCGTGCAGGGCCACCCAAGACGGACAGGTCATAGCAGAGAGTTCTGACAAAATGTGATCCACTGGAGAAGGAAATGGCAACCCACCTCCAGTATCTTTGCCATGAAAACCCCATGGACAGTACTAAAAGGCAAAAAGATATGACGCTGGAGATGAGCCCCTCTGGTCGGAAGGTGTCCAATATGCTACTGGGGAAGAGCAGAGGGCTAGTACTAGTAGCGCCAAAAGAGTGAAGCGACTGGGCCAAAGCCGAAAGGACGCTCAGCTGTGGATGCTCTGGTGGTGAAAGGAAAGTCCGATGCTGTAAAGATTTTTTTTCCATAGGAACCTGGAATGTAAGATCCATGAATCAAGGCAAACTGACGTGGTCAAACAAGAGATGACAAGACTGAACATCGACATCTAAGGGATCAGCGAACTAAAATGGACAGGAATGGGTGAATTTAATTCAGAGGACCATCAGGTATACTACTGCGGGCAAGAATCCCTCAGAAGAAATGGAGTAGCTTCATAGTCAATAAAAGAGTAGGAAAAGCATACTGGGATACAATCCCCAAAATGACAGAATGATCTCAGTGCGAATCCAAGGCAAGCCATTCAATATCACAGTAATCCAAGTCTATGCCCCAACCATGGTGCTGAAGAGGATGAAATTGACCGGTTCTATGAAGCCCTACAGCACCTTATAGAATCAGCACCAAAAAATGATGTCCTTATCATCATGGGGATTGGAATGCTAAAGTAGGAAGCCAAAAGATAAACGGAATAACAGCAAGTTTGGCCTTGGAGTACAAAATGAAGCAGGGCAAGGCTGATAGAATTTTGTCAAGAGAATACGATGGTCATAGCAAACATCTTTTCCAACACCCAAGAGACATCTCTACACATGGACATCACCAGATGTCAACACAGAAATCAGATTGACTATGTGCTCTGCAGCCAAAGATGGAGAAGCTCTATACATCAGTAAAAACAAGACCAGGAGCTGACTGGCTCAGATCATGAGCTTCTCATTGCAAAATTTAGGCTTAATTGAAGAAAGTAGGGAAAAACACTAGGCCACTCAAGTATTAACTAAATCATCTCCCTGATGAATATACAGTAGAGGTGACAAATAGATTTAAGGAATTAGATCTGATAGACAAGTGCCTGAAGAACTATGGATGGAGGTTCGCAACATTGTACAAGAGGTAGCAACTAAAACCATCCAAAGAAAAGAAATGCAAGAAAGCAAAATGGCTGTCTGAGGAAGCTCTGCAAATAGCTGAGGAAGAAGGAAACAAAGGCAGGGAGAAAGAGAAAGATACATCTATTTGCAAAAACATAGCAGAATGCCTTCTTAAATGAACAGTGAAGAAATATAGAACAATAGAAAGGGAGAACCAGAGATCTCTTCAAGAAAATTGGAGATTGATGAGGGAACGTTTCATGCAAAGATGGGCATGATAAAGGACCAAAATGGCAGGGACCTAACAGAGTCAGAAGAGATTAAGAAGAGTGCAAAATTACACAGAAGAACTATACAGAACGAGCTTTATCCCTGATAACCACGTGGGGGTGGTCACTGACCTCGAGCCAGACATCTAGAATGTGAAGTGAATGGGCCTTAGGAAAGCTGAGCAACAACAAAGCTAGTGGAGGTGATAGTATTCCAGCTGAGCTATTCAAAAATCTTAAAAGACGATGCAGTAAAAGTGCTATACTCAATTTGCCAGCAAATTTGGAAACTCAACAGTGCCACAGGATTGGAAAAGGTCAGTTTACATTCCAATTCCAAAGAAAGGCAATGCCAAAGAATGTTCAAACTATCGCACCATTGCACTCATTTCACATGCAAGTAAAGTTATGCTTAAATCCTACAAGCTAGACTCCAACAGTATGTGGATCGGAGAACTTCCAGAAGTACAGGCAGGATTTCGAAGAGGTAGAGGAACTAGAGATCAAATTGCCAACATACGCTGGATCATGGGAAAGCTAGGGAGTTCCAGAAAAACATCTACTTCTGCTTCATTGACTATGCTAAAGCCTTTGATTGTGTGGATCACAACAAATTGTGGCAAGTCTTAAAGAGATGGGAGTACCAGACCATCTTATTTGTCTCTTGAGAAACCTATATATGCGGTCAAGAAGCAACAGTGAGAACTGGACACGGAACCACTGATTGGTTCAAAATTGGGAAAGGAGTCCGGCAAGGCTGTATTCTGTCGCCCTGCCTATTTAACTTATATGCAGAGCACATATGAGAAAGGCAGGCTAGATGAATCAAAAGTTGGAATTAAGATTGCCGGGAGAAATATCAACAACCTAAGATATCAGATGATCCACTCTAATGGCAGAAAGTGAAGAGGAACTAAAGAGCCTCTTGATGCGGGTGAAGAAGGAGAGTGCAAAAGTTGGCTTGAAACTCACATTAAAAACCAAATCATGGCATCCGGCCCTCTCAATTCTGGCAAATAGATGGGGAAGAAAAAGTAGTGACAGATTTATATTCCTGGGCTGTAATATCACCACAGATGGGGACTGCAGCCAAGAAATTAAAAGACCTTGCTCCTGGGGAGAAAGCTATGGCAAATTTAGACAGCATACTAAAAAGCAGAGACATCACCCTGCCAACAAAAGTACGTATAGTCAAGGCCATGGTTTTCCCAGTTGCAATGTATGGCTGTGAAAGTTGGACCATAAGAAGGCTGAACGCAAAAGAATTGAGGCCTTTGAACTATGGTGCTGGAGAAGACTCCTGCGAGTCCCTTGGACTGCAAGGCGATCAACTGTTCAGTCCTAGAGGAGATCAACCCTGACTGGTCCTTAGAAGCCAATACTGAGTTGAAACTCAAGTACTTTGGCCACCTAATGAAGAAGGAGGACTCACTGGAGAAGACCTAATGCTGGGAAAGATTGAGGGCAGTAGAAGAAGGGGACGACAGAGAATGAGGTGGCTGGATGGAGTCACTGAAGTAGGCGTGAGCTTAAATGGACTCCAGAAGATGGTAGAGGACAGGAAGGCCTGGAGGAACATTGTCCATGGGGTCGCGATGGGTCGGACACGACTTCGCAACTAACAACAACAACAACAACAAATTGGCGCCCAACGTGGGGCCTCGGGCATCTGTTCCTGCAATCTTCGGGAGGCGAGGTCAACTGAGGAAGGCATGCTCCATTGATTTCAATGATCCAAGGTTGCAGTCGCAGGTCGAGGAAGCGGAATGGAGCCAGGCCCACGGACCAAACAGTGATTGGTAAGAACTGAGGAGAGGGGACCAGAGAATTACCAGGACAAGGACCGGGCAACTTCGTGCACGAACCTAGGTGAGTAAAACTTCGGGTGAACCAAGGAATAAAACCTAGGCGGTCGGGAGGGTTGGGTAGGACAGTTTGAGTCTGAGATCTATGAGAGGTGTGTGTGAGACGCCCCAAGGGTCCTGGAAGACTAGCAAGACATACATGCACTAGGTATGAATGTCCCGAGGGTCTGAAGGACTGGCAAGGCGGAGTGAGAGCGGACTCCTGAGTAAAAGGAGTAAGAGGCTTGGTGAAGCGAACCGTGGTCTCATTAGATTGGTAAGGACAAAGAGAATTGTGTAGTAAACCAACCATGGGTAATTCGGGAGGGTCCCAGGGGAAGAAATGTGTGAAAAAGGTTAGGAAAAATCCAAAACTAAAAATAGATCCCCACAGTCCATTAGGGAAATTGTTAGAAAACTGGGGGAAACCACCATATAACAAACTGATCACTAAGTTAAATTTAACAAAAGAAGATATGGTAAATTTGTGCTGCTTCGTATGGTGGGAGGATGAGAAAATTGAGTGGCCCCGATTAGGAACTAACGATTATTTCACCTGCCAAACCTTATATGATTACATTAGAACTAAGGCTTGTGAATCCCTAGATAATGAATTAGATTATGCCCTGGTCTGGAATCTGGGCAAATGGACCAATATATCAGAAAAAAATCCCTTCTCATGTCTTCTTAGTAGATGAAGAAGAGGAAGAAGATGAGAAGAGAAAGTATTTGCCCCCACCATATAGTCCGGGTCCGATTAACATAGCCCAGGCTCCACCCGGTGTGCCATCACCCCCAGGGAGCCCCCAAATAAGACAAAAGGTTAATCAGTATAAAGCCTTACAGAAAGAATTGGAACAATGTAAAAAGGATATAGAGGACTTTCCATTTAAACCCATAGATGAAAAGGATACAATGTTTCCCTTGAGAGAGGTTCCGAACGGAGTAAACACCCAGGGCCAACCAATAATAAGTTTTGTACAGGATCCACTCCGGGCATCGGAAGTAAGATCTTTTAGGAAAGAAATGAAAAATATGATAAAGGACCCTTTAGGAGCAGCTGAACAGTTAGATAATTTATTAGGACCAAACATTTATACGTGGGATGAGTTAATGGCTATACAAAGCACATTGTTCTCGGCGGAAGAGAGGCAATTGATCCGGGCCGCTGCGATACGAGTCTGGGAGCGGGACCATCCCCCATCAACTAATAATAATATAAAAGGAGAGGATAAAATTCCCAGTGTGAGACCCAATTGGGATAATAACAATAAGGCACATAGGACAAATATGGAAGATATGAGGAACATAATTATAAAGGGAATAAAAGAGGCAGTCCCAAAAGCACAGAATATGACAAAGGCTCTAAGCCTTGAGCAAGAAAAAGAGGAATCCCCCGCCGCCTTCTTACAAAGATTAAAGGACACCATGAGAAGGTATTCAGGAATGGATCCTGATGACGCGGCAAATGGGCCGCTCATCAGAATCCAGTTCGTGACTAAGGCTTGGCCAGATATTTTGAGGAAATTGCAAAAACTGGATAATTGGACTACCAAGCCTATAGATGACCTATTAAAAGAGGCTCAGAAAGTGTATGTCCAGAGAGACGCAGAGAAAGTAAAGCAAAAAGGGAGAGTGATGGTAGCCACAGTTAAGGAGGTAGTAAGGCAGCAAGAACCCCCACCTCCCCGAGCTCCGGAAGGAGGACCAGGACGTGGGAAAGCAGATTGGAACAGGGGAAGTTGGAATCAGGGATTCAGGGATTCAGGGGAAGGACACAGGGAAGTAGGAACGGCACGGGCCGGGAGGAACGCATAAGGAGATGCTTTGGGTGTGGCCAGCCTGGACATTTTAAGAAAGATTGTTCCATGCAACAGAAGGAAACGCAAGTGTACAAGTTAATGGAAGGGGATGAGGAGCAATATTAGGGGTGTCAGGGGCACTTTATATTTAAGTCCCACAGAGAGCCCTTGATAAATTTATTAGTGAGACCCAGCGAAGAGGAATTAGTATTTCTAATAGATACAGGAGCAGCCCGAATCTGTTTCTGTATTAACTCCAGAAATGAAATTAAGTGGGCAAGCGATCAGAGTTTCTGGGGTAAAAGGGGAAGGATTTGAAGTCCCGAAAATCAATCCCCTGGAAATTAAAGTAAAAGATGGGGGACAGAAAATTAATATTGAGATGTTATATATCCCTGAGGCTAGAGTAAACCTATTAGGGCGAGATGCTCTGATGGCATTACAATTAAAATTAGAGTTCAAGCCTGAGGCATTCATGAGAAAACTGACCCTGGAGGAAGAGGATAACATCAACCCATCTGTTTGGGTGAAAGAGGGGAACCGGGGTGGTGGTGGTGTTACAGATCCCCTCTTTAAAAATCAACTTGAAAGAACCCAACGAAATAATTAGGCAAAAACAATATCCCATTTCAATGGAAGGAAGAAAAGGTCTACAGCCAGTGATTGATGTCCTCTTAAAGGATGGTCTTTTGGAATCCTCTATGTCACCTTATAATACTCCGATATTACCAGTAAAGAAACCAGATGGGACCTTTAGAATGGTCCAGGATTTGAGACTCCTGAATAACATTGTCCAAACCCGACACCCAGTCGTACCAAACCCCTATACGTTAATGGGAAGAATTCCCCCAGACCACCAATGGTTTAGTGTAGTGGACCTGAAGGACGCCTTCTGGACATGTCCTCTAGATAACGAGTCGAGGCCCATGTTTGCCTTTGAATGGGAGAATCCTTACACAGGAAGGAAACAACAATACCAATGGACTGTACTCCCTCAGGGGTTTACAGAATCTCCCAACTTATTCGGATAGGTCTTGGAACAAGTTTTGGAAGCCTTGCAGTTGCCCAAGAGGACATTTTTAATACAATATGTAGATGATCTTTTAATATCTGGGAAGAAGAAAGGGGAAACTATTGACGCTACCAATGCGTTATTAAACTTTCTAGGACAACAGGGACTAAGGGTTTCCAAAACCAAATTGCAATATGTGGAAAGGGAGGTGAAATACTTAGGACATTTAATTAGTGAAGGGAGTTGGCGAATCACCCGATAGAATAGAAGGGGTGGCCTCACAACCCCTACCCCAAAACAAAAAGGAACTGAAAAAATTTCTAGGATTGGTGGGATATTGCAGATTGTGGATTGATGGATATGCAGATTTAACTAAATCCTTATATTCTAAATTAATAGATACTGAACCATGGGGTTTAAAGTGGGAGGGCCACAAAAGAGGAAACTTTGAAAATCTGAAGCAAGCTTTAGTAAAAGCTCCGGTTTTAAGTCTACCAAATTTGGAAAAGCCTTTCCATTTGTTTGTAAATACGGAAGATGGAATAGCACAGGGAGTGTTGACCCAAAACTGGGCTGGACAAAGAAAGCCAGTCGCCTTCCTTTCAAAAATTATGGACCCTGTAATAAGGGGGTGGCCCATATGTGTACAGGCAATAGCAGCCACTGCGCTTTTGGTTCAAGAAAGCAGAAAACTAACCTTCGGAGGAGCGCTTATTGTAAGTACTCCCCACCAAGTCAGGACAATATTGCAACAAAAAGCAGGAAGGTGGCTTACAGATTCTAGAATTTTAAAATATGAAACCATACTAATGCAAAGGAGTGACCTGGTACTAACCACTGATCACAATTTAAACCCTGCCCAGTTTCTGGCCAACACTAGACAAATAGATCAAGAGGGTTTGGAACATTATTGTACAGAGGTGATTGATTTGCAAACTAAAATTAGACCGGATCTGGAAGAGTATCCACTAGAAGGCGGGGAGGCATTATTTATAGATGGCTCCTCCTGGGTAGAGAATGGGTTAAAGAAAAATGGGTATGCAATCATAACTGGACACACCAAAGAGTTGGTAGAATCCGGTAGCCTGCCAAAGAACTGGTCAGCCCAAACTTGCGAACTGTATGCATTAAATCAGGCCCTAAAATTGTTAGAAAACAAGGCTGGAACTGTTTATACGGATTCAAAGTACGCCTTTGGGGTGGTCCATACCTTTGGAAAAATGTGGGTGGAAAGGGGAACGATTAATAGCAAAGGAATTGATTCATGAAGGGTTGATCAAACAGATAATGGAGTCCCTTCAGTTACCAAAAAGAATTGCCATAACCCATGTGAGTGCCCATCAGAGGGGCAATTCTTTTGAAACTGTGGGAAATAGGATTGTGGATGAGGAAGCCAAGAGGGCAGCAAATGAAGAAAGCATAAATGTCTTAATACCCATTGTAGAAACACTAGAAGAGATCCCTGTGTTTTCAGAAACAGAGGAAAAAGAAATAATGCAGATAGGTGGGCAACAAGGAGAGAAGGGTAAATGGTTTCTCCCGGATGGGAGGCAGGTAATCAATAAACCCATAGTGCGAGTATTATTGCAGAAGTTACATGAAGGAAGCCACTGGGGGGTTCAGGCATTGGTGGATGCGCTCCTGAAACATTATGGGTGCATTGGAATTTATACCTTGGCCAAACAAATCACTGAAAAATGTCTCATATGCAAGAAAACTAACAGGCAAACCATGAGAAAACAGCAACTAGGAGGGAGGCCACCTGCCCTAAGACCATTCCAATGCATTCAGGTAGATTTCACCGAACTACCTAGAATAGGCAAACTAAAGTTTTTGTTGGTTATAATTGACCATCTAACTGGATGGGTAGACGCATATCCGTGTAGTAATGCAACTACCAAGGTGGTATCCAGGGTACTACTAGATCAGATTATTCCTAGGTATGGGATGGTCACTCAAATTGATAGCGATCAGGGGAGCCATTTCACGGCAAAGATGTTGCAGAATATTATGGAAGCCTTGGGAATAAATTGGAAATTTCACACTCCTTGGCACGCGGCCAGCAGTGGAAAAATTGAAAGGGCTAATGCAAAGATAAAGGAATCATTAACCAAACTAATTTTAGAGACCCACATGCCCTGGACTAAGTGTCTGCCACTGGCACTGCTGAGAATTAGAACTCAGCCACGAAAAGACATAAGACTGTCACCCTATGAATTATTATTTGAAGTTGCTTTTACCCCAGGACAAATTTGTATAGATTCACTCGAAACTCGAGATAGAGTACTGAAGCAATATGTACATAAACTGTCCAGATATTTTGATTTTCTCAGGAAACAAAGATTGTTGGCACAAACACCTCCCTTGGAGTTTCCAGTCCACAGATTCCAGATCAGAGATTGGGTGCTGATCTGGAGTTGGAAGGAGGAGAAGCTGGTTCTGAAGTGGGAAGGCCCTTTCCAGGTGCTGCTGAAATCCGAAACAGCAGTACAAACGGCAGAGAAAGGCTGGACCCACTACACCCGTGTAAAGGGACCAGTAGAAGCTCCAACTGAGTGGAGGGGTGTGCCTCAACCTGATCCTTTGAAGTTGATAATGTTCTGTCCCAGCCTACATCCATCCTTGTTGCGTCACAAGAACAACCCCTTTTTTATCAGTAGGCTGGAAAAACCAACCCTTTTTATTTCATATACAGTCCTGATAATTTTTCCTCAAAACAAAAACAACAGAATACTTTTCCAACAGATAATTGGTTCAAAAAGCAAAACAGAGCAGGAGTTAAACAAGAACTTCACCGGTAAAACAAACAGACCATGATCCCTTGAAGTTCTTTGCAAACAGTTGCCTTCAGCAACCAGCACCGCCCACACCTTCCCTTTTTATTAAGCAGCCCCAAGGCGTGGCTTCTCAATGCCTTCTCCTCCTCCCTTGGAGTTGCCCTCTGATTTGCTCTAGTTAACTGCCTTCTTTTACGAGCGTCTATAATGACGTCCAGCTGTGAGTCCTCAGAGTCTGACTCATCTTCCCCACACAGCTGAGTCATCCTGAGCACGATTGGAGGGGCCAGGCTCTTCATCAGATTGTGAGTCTTGTAACTCATCAGAGCCTCCCTCCGACTCTGATGGCTCTCCAAACCCTCCTCCTCCTCCTCTGATTCCCCGGACTCAGCTGCCGGGTCCACAGGCTGGCACGGACTCACAACAGATAATAAGAAAAAGCAAAATATAGAGACATTAGAAAAGGGGGGGGGGTTAAATGTGTTGGTTTTGTGACTGTAAATGTTGGTGTAATTGTTGTTGTACCCATTGCCCAGACTGTGCACCGATATACAGAGACTGCAGAGAGGAGTGTGATATAGTGGTCATCGAAGACTGGTGTCCTAAGTACTGATCTCAGCCCGTTACAGACGGTGGTATCAAAGAGGTGAAAGGGAGGAAGTGCTCTTCCAGGGGTGGACAGAATTGGGATAATGTTAGACCTCAGTGTGGCTCTGGTTACAGGAGTAATTAAAATTTGGATGATAGTAGTAGTAGTAGGGTTCGGAAGCATATGCAAAAGCCAAAGTACAGATAACCCTGATAACTGTAATGCTTGCATTAAAACCACTAAAATGGGTAATAAGGATTCCTGGGAGGAATTTTTAGAAATTGGAAACAAGTTTTATTCATGTTAGTAGTGATACTTGTAGGATTAATGTGCTTACCCTGCTTGATCCTTATGATACGAAGTATTGTACAAAATACTGTGGAGAGAATGGTAAATGCCATTAACAAAAGTGACAAGGCGATGACAAGGTAACTGAGCATACTACAATAATTGATTTTGAGAATGCCGAGGAGATCCCGAAAAGTTTAAAACTATTTGAAAAACAATATTTTTATTTTTAAATTAGTGTAAAAACAGAAAAGGGTGGATTTGTGAGCAACACAGAAGTTTAAAAATAAAACGGTTGTCAGAACCCATTCCTATTCTCTCCCGAAGGGGGGGGGGGATGTGCCTGCAGGGTTATTGCTTCCTCTATTTGCTTTGTTTATTGCTTTTGTATAACCTTTTGTTCTGTTTATTGCCTCTGTATCCGCTACAATGTGAGTTAGAAACGGGCCGATGTTATTTTCTCACGATGGACTTAACAAGAAAAGGGTGGCCAGGGGAAGTTTTGAAACAGATGTAATCAGGGGGAGGGGTGATGTATTCTGGTTAGGCATCTCGGACAAGATTGTGCCCTCTGAAGTCCTTTCAAATGGGACCGAAGGGGAGGGAAGGGGGGCGTTGCGATAGAAGTGTATATAATGCTGTGAATTTGAATGTTTGAGTGTGATCTCTGTTTTAGAAATTCCTGTTGAAGTTTCTCTCAGAGATTCACCGCACTTTGCAAACTGCTTTTTCTATTTTCTGCAGAATAAACTCTTTTCTTACCAATCCAATTTTGTTAGTGTTTTAATCACGTTTCTAACAAATTGGCCTCCTTCATGGATTACTGCCTTGTCGTGGCAAAGGGGCTTGCGTAACTCAATGAAGTTATGAGCTATGCCGTGCAGGGCCACCCAAGACGGACAGGTCATAGCAGAGAGTTCTGACAAAATGTGATCCACTGGAGAAGGAAATGGCAACCCACTCCAGTATCTTTGCCATGAAAACCCCATGACAGTACTAAAAGGCAAAAAGATATGACGCTGGAAGAATGAGCCCCTCCGGTCGAAGGTGTCCAATATGCTACTGGGAAGAGCATAGGGCTAGTACTAGTAGCGCCAGAAAGAGTGAGCGACTGGGGGCCAAAGGCGAAAGGACTGCTCAGCCTGTGGTGCTCTGGTGGTGAAATGGAAAGTCCGATTGCTGTAAAGATTTTTTTCCATAGGACTAATGTAAGATCCATGAATCCAGGCAAACTGGACGTGGTCAAACAAGAGATGACAAGACTAGACATCGACTCATTCGGAATCAGCGAACTAAATGACCGAATGGGTGAATTTAATTCAGAGGACCATCAGGTATACTACTGCGGGCAAGAATCCCTCAGAAGAAATGGAGTAGCCTTCATAGTCAATAAAAGAGTAGGAAAAGCAATACTGGGATACAATCCCCAAAATGACAGAATGATCTCAGTGCGAATCCAAGGCAAGCCATTCAATATCACAGTAATCCAAGTCTATGCCCCAACCACTTTGCAAACTGCTTTTTCTATTTTCTGCAGAATAAACTCTTTTACCAATCCAATTTTGTTAGCGTTTTAATCGTTTCTAACAGAAGGGAAAACCAGCCCCACCACAGCAGTTCTACCGACTCCCCCCCCCCCCCCCCCCCGCCTGCTTGGGCGAACCCTTCCTTTCAGGCTCGCTGCTTTTGAGGCCGCAGGCCCTCACTACAACACGACCCGCTTTCAAGTCAGGGCTCGGTTCGCGTGTGGTTCGAGCCTTGCGCCACCCTCGCTCGTCCCTCCGCCCTCCGTCCCCCACCCCTTTTTCTCTAGGCCAGTTGCCGCTCGCTTGGCTTCCCTCCTGGGGGGGGTGTCAGCCGAGGATTCCCCGGGCCCCACCCTCTGCACCCTCCCCCACTTCGTCCGGCTCTAAATTGTCAATCAGGCGCCGGCGCTAAGAGAAGCGCCGGCAGCGGGCGGAAAGACAGGCAGCTACGCCACAGCCCAGGGGAAAAAAATAGGCCGACATGCTCCTCCCAGTTCCGGCAGCAACCGGCCTTCTCTCGCCGCTACCCTCTAGCACTCCGCCCTCTCTTCCCTCCTCCTCGAGCCGCGCCTCAGCGGTCGTTAATGCGGGATGTACGGTACGTAGCCCCACACCCTCCCGCCTCCGCTTCCTTTCCGCGCCATCCCACCTACATGCCTCATTCCTCCGGAGCCCCTTTCTCTTCCCTTCTACTCTTCCTTTCGCCCTCTTCCATTTCTCCTTTCTTTCCTAGCCCTCTCGCCTGTGCACATCCATCCTTCCCTCCTTCGTTCCTATTTCCTCCCATTTTCCCCTCCCCTGCACCTCCCTTCTCCTGCCCCAAAAGCATCCTGGGCCACTCAGTAGCCGTTGATGCTTTAGGGGCAGGAGGCGGGGGAGGGTTGTGGGTGGTTTTTCCCCCTGCCTTACAGTCTCCGTTGACAGAAACCAATCAAACCTCCCCTTTCTGGGCGTTCATCGCCAGCCCCTGTAGGTCGGCTTTAAAACCACGTTTCTTAAGTCTCCTTGTTTTCCACTACAAAGGTGGACAGTGGCTTTCAACTAGCGGGAGTGTGGAGGACCAGGGGTGGGTGAGAACGTTCTGATTATTTTCTGTGCCAAAATAGAAGTGAAGGATGTTGCTTAATATATTTTGTTTATTGTTTTTGAAGTTCAAAAGAAGGAGGAAGCTATGCCCTCTGAGGGAGAGAAACCTGAGGCTGAGAACAACAATAAGAAAAACAAAACTGGAGCTTCTCAGGTAAACTCTAAGAAAATGGAGGAGAACAAGAGAGGGAGGGAGAGAGATGGCAAACATCCTACACTACTTCCAAGTATTTCTGGATGGGATCAGTTTTCATCAAAATTTACTTTAGAGGTCTTTGAAATGCTCTTGGAGGAAGAAATGATTAGTTGGAGTGGGTAATATATGTAATTTCCCATTAAACACCCTCTCCATAGCTTTATGCTTAACTAACTTTCTTAATGTATGTAACACAATTTTTGTTCCTGGCTTCTAAATTTTGTATTTCAACTGCTTATGTCTAAAGCCTATGCAAAAATGGCTATATTCATCACAAACTTTGATTTTGTAACCACTGCCTACAAAGGTTTTGTATTTATACAGACAAAACAGGTGAATTTTTATCTTTTTTAAGCAGAGAAAGAACAATATATACTTGCACGACAAATACACAAAGACAGTCAAAACCACTCAGAAGGGTTCAGAAATGAGTAGATTTTCTAGTTTTGTGGTTATACTGCAAATCACTTTCTTGAAGAAGCCCCCATAGTCCCCCATCACGTTTTCATTATACTGTCCTTGGTAACAACGTTCAAAGTCTAGTATAGCCTGGTGAAAGCGCTCACCTTGCTCCTCTGAGTAAGCACCCATGTTCTCCTTGAATTTGTCAAGCTGAGCATCAAGGATATGGACTTTGAGGGACATTCTGCATCCCATTTTGGCATAGTTCTTTAGAGTTTGAACCAGCTGCTCATAGTTTTCAGCCTTGTGATTGCCCAGAAAGTCGTGAACCACTGCAACGAAACTGTTCCAAGACGTTTTCTCCATCCTGTTCAGCTTCTTGGCAAATTTGTCACACTCTATGATCTTTATCTGTGTTCCAACGAAGATACCAGCTTTAACCTTTGCCTCCGACAGCTGTGGAAAGAGATCTTGGAGGTACTTGAAAGCTGCTGACTCCTTGTCTACAGACGTGACAAATTGTTTGATGAGGCCTAATTTGATATGCAGTGGTGGCATCAGAACCTTCTGAGGGTCTACCAGTGGCTCCCACTTTTATGTTGTTCTTCCCTACGTAGAACTCAGTCCGCTGTGTCCAGTCCCTTCTCTGATAGTGCGCCTTAGTGTCCCGGCTGTCCCAGAGGCAAAGAAAACAAGGAAACTTTGTGAAACTGCCTTGGGAGGCCCATCAGGAATGACACAATTTTGAAGTCTACAATGACCTCCCAGCCATAGTTGTCATACTTCAAGGCACTTAGCAACATCTTGACACTGGTGTCCTCTTTGAGGTGCACAGAGTCAGCCATAGGGAGAGATGGGTACTTGTTCCTGTTATGAAACAGCACGGCTTTGAGGCTCCTGGATGAACTGTCTGTGAATAGGTGCCATTCCCTTGGGTTGCAGGTGATTCCTATAGCCTTGAATAGACAGGCCACATTGTTGCAGAAGCACAGCCCATCTTGTTGACTGAAGAAGTTGGAAAAACGGTGACGCTTTCTCTGATCTGTGACTTATACACTTTAATCCAACAATTTCCACTCCTTGAGCCTAGATGTCAGAAGCTCAGCATGGGACTTGGTGAGACCAAGGTCTTTGATCAGATTGTTAGGGTCTTTCTGATTGGGGAAGCATGGCTTTCCTCAACCGCATCTGTGAAATTGTAATCTGTATCTGCAATATCTTCCTCGCTGTCTGACTTGCTTCTTGCTCCTGAAGATGGCTGATCCCTCTCCAGAGGGGTGGGAACAGGGAGCTCAGGGCTGTGTAGTACCGAGGCAATGAAGGAATGTCTGGATACATGATAGGAGCACTCTTGCCAGTTCGACGTTTGGAAGGGTCCACCATGCAGAAGTAGCAGTTGCTTGAGTGGTCAGTCAGTTCCTGCCAAATTCTTGGGATAGCAAACTTCATGGCAATCTTTTCTCCCCTGTACCAACCTGTAAACATAGCAGAATTGTGACTTTCAAGATTATTAGAGCCAATCTCAATAAAAGTAGTTTTAGACTTCCTGTGGAGTTGATTTCATGGTCTGATCTATCTAGTGAGGCTGACAGATAGCTCACTCTGAATACTTTTTATATTTATTAGTTTATAATATACAATACAAAAATACAAAATAAAATAGGAAAATAGGGGAGGAAAAGGGGAAGGGAAAAGAGTGGGGCAAGGGGAAAACAGAAAAAGTTGTTGACTTCCGACTCCCTTTAGTGCAGTAGAATAAGATAGTAACATCAAACCTCAACTTTTTATATTTACATAACAATATAAACTAGCCATTTCTATAACAAACCTATTGGTAAAACCCAAAATCAAAGTCTCATTTTTTCCCACCTCAAGCAAAAAGTCCAGAAGCAGTTTCCAAGTAGAAACAAAAGTAATTGCATTTTTTTATTTGATCAAAGCAGTCAATTTGGCCATCTCTGCTAACTCCATCAACTTTTGCAACCATTCATCCATTGTAGGAATCAAACTCTTGTTCCATTTTTGTGTGTAAAGTAATCTTGCTGCCGTGAACATCTATAACATCAAAGTTCCATTTTTTTTCCAAGTCTTTTTCCATTAAACCCAGAAGAAAAGTTTCTGGTTTTATCTTTATATTCACTTTGAGAATCTTCTATATTAAGATGTGAATCCTACTCCAATATTTCTTTGCTTTATCACATGTCCACCATAAATGATAAAAGGTCCCTTCTTTACATTTGCATTTCCAACATTCATTTGAAATACCTTTATACATTCTTGACAACTTACCTGGTGTTAAATACCAACAATGCATCATCTTATAACAGTTTTCTTATAAATTGTAATTTAGTGTAAAATAATAATGAGTTGGAAGGGACCTTGGAGGTCTTCTAGTCCAACCCCCTGCTCAGGCAGGCTATACCCTATACCAGGGGTAGGCAACCCAAAACACTTGGACCAGTTTCCCACCGAAAACAAAACACTGGGAGCCGCAAAACCCTTTTGATATCTAAAATGAAGATAACACTGCATATATCCTTTTTTACCTTTATTATAGGTGTGTGTGTGTATATATATATATATATCATAAAGGTAAAGGATATATGCAGTGTTATCTTCATTTTAGATGTCAAAAGGGTCTCTGTGCCTTTCTCTGTCTCTCTCTCCCTCCCTCTCTCCCTCCCTCCCTCCCTCTCTCCCTCTCCCTATCTCTCTTTCTGCCCTTGGTCTGCCAATCCTCTTCCCCCACTCAGTGTGTGTGTGTGTGTGTGTGTGTGTGAGAGAGAGAGAGAGGCACTTGCGCTTCCCCCCTCTCTCCCTCTCTCTTTCCTCTCCCTCTCTCTCTTTCCCCTCTTTCTTTCCTCTCCCTCTCTTTCCTCTCCCTCTCTCTCTCCTCTCTCTCTCTTTCTCTTCTCTCTCTCTCTTTCTCTCTCTCCTCTTCTCTCTTCTCCTCCTCTCCCCCCCCTCTCTCTCTCCCTCTCTCTCTCTCCCTCTTTCCTCTCTCTCTCTCTTTCTCTTTCCTCTCCCTCTCCTCTCTCTCTCCCTCCCCCTCTCTTTCTCTTTTTCTCTTTCCTCTCTCTCTCTCTCTCTCTCTCCCTCTCTTTCTCTCTCCCCCCCTCTCTCCCTCCCTCCGATCTTCTGCTCACCTGGCAAGCTGGCTTCAAGCTGTTCTGCAACAGGCTAGCTCTCTCCTCCCCTTCCTGCTTCCTGCAGAGACGCAGCAAAGGGAGGAGCCCCGCCCAGTAAGTTTGTCAGCTCGTCGAACAGGATGAGGCCACTCTCTTTTTTTATAGACACATACACTCAGAGAGAGAGAGAGAGAGAGAGAAGGGAAGCGCAAGTGCTTCTCTCTGTCTCTGTCTCTCTCTGCAAATGGCAGAAGAGGCTGGGAGCCGCAGGAGAAGGCTCAAAGAGCCACATGCCGCTCCGGAGCCACAGGTTGCTGACCTGTGCCCTATACCATTTCAGAAAAATGGTTGTCCAGTCTCTTCTTAAAAACTTCCAGTGTTGGAGCATTCACAACTTCTGGAGGCAGGTTGTTCCACTGGTTAATTGTTCTAACTGTCAGGAAGTTTCTCCTTAGTTCTAGGTTGCTTCTCTCCTTGATTAGTTTCCATCCGTTGCTTCTTGTCCTGCCTTCAGGGGCTTTGGAGAATAGCTTGACTCCCTCTTCTTTGTGACAGCCCCTGAGATATTGGAACACTGCTATCATGTCACCCCTAGTCCTTTTAGACCTTTCATCCACATATTCTCCCATTGTTCAAGTATTACATTATATCCAAAGTTTCTTGCCCACTGAGTCATGCAATGTTTAAATATTCATTCTCCAGATTCAAATTCAATAACAGTTTATAGACCATAGCAATAGTATGTTCATCACTACCACGCAGTAGGATTTCCAATTTATTTTTTCACAAAATCAAACCCACAACTCTTTTTGTCTGATTTAAATCTTTCTTTCAATTGTAAACATGTAAACCAATGGCAGACACGTCCTTCTGATTCTAACTCCTCTTTGGATATCCTCTTAAAAGATATTATTTGACCATAAGTTCACCAGTCTGGCTTCACCCCCATTTCCTTTCTAAAAAAGCTTCCTGGGGGGACACCCAGAGAGGCATCTTCACAGAAAACCTTGTTTTATATTTATTCCAAACTCTTAGGATGGCACATCTAACAAAATGGTTATTAAAATCAACATTTACTTTAACCTTGCCATACGATAAATAGCCGTGCCATCCAAATCGCACTTAATTCATGGCCCTCTAAATCGAGTAACCTCTTATTCTGAAGATGAACCCACTCTTTTAGCCAGACCAAAGAGCAAGCATCAAAATACAGTTTCAATCTGGTAAACCCAAACCTCCTCTTTCCTTAGCATCTTGCAGTAATTTGTATCTAATTCTTGGTTTTTCCCCTTGCCATATAAACTTGGAGATATCCATATGCCATTGTTTAAATGGAGTATCAGTTGCAAGTATTGGTAACGTCTGAAACAGAAAACATCTTTGGTAAAACATTCATCTTGCAGAAATTCTACCCATTAATAATAATTGCAGTTTATCCCATCTCAATAAGTCCTTTTTGATATCATTCGAAAGAGGCACATAGTTATTTTAAAACAGTTTTGCATTTGTATTTGCCAATATAACCCCCAGGTTTTTCACCTTTTTCTCAACCTTCAAGCCAGACTTTTTAGTCAATATGTCACCATCCTGAGGTCATTTTCTTAGTAAGCATTGTTGTTTTCTGTATATTTATTTAAAAACCTGCTAAAATCCCAAACTCATTTAATTTCCTCATCAAATAGTCTATATTATGTTTTGGGTCTTGCAAAAATATAACCAAAGTCATCAGCAAATGCCCTCAATTTATAAACTTCCTTTTTAATATTTATACCTGTCATTTTCTCATCTTGCCTAATATCTCTATTCAAAACTTCCAACACCAATATAAACATAAGGGAGGTAGGGGGCATCCTTGTTTCATACCCTTTTGAATTTCGCAGGGGTTGGTTAAGTGCCCATTAATAATCTTTGCTTGCTGTGATGTATAAACTGCTTTAATCCCTTGGATAAAATTCTCCCCAAAGTCCATGTCTTCCAAAACTCTAAACATAAAAGCCCAATTTAAATTATGGGAGGCCTTCTCTGCATCCAAGAATAAGCTACAGAGAAAACTTAAAGTCTGAGCCTCTTTGTTTAGCAAACAGCTGGACCAATCAGATACAAGTAAAATCGGAACTGTTTCTCCCCTGCCTCACAGCAGAATCAAAACACCATTTAAGCAGTCTTTATTTTAGAAATTAAAAAGTTCAGCAAAGAAGTTCAGCAGAGTCAGTTAAAGGTGATAATAAAATTCTCTAAATAGTTTAAATCCAAAAGTTTTTAATATAGTTTACACAATGATTTCCAGCTTCTTTATTTTGGCTTAGTTAACAACAACTACTCCCCTCCTCGCCTTATTTCAACAAAAAGAAAAAGGCTGAAACAAAAGGGAGCCTCTTTTATAGCAAAAGGTAAACATGCATAAAGTTAGTGTTCTAAGAGATGGTGGCAGACTTTATTGTCCATTTTAAATGGCTGGTTCTTCCATGGCGAACATGCTCTTGGTTGCTCCGCCCCCAGGCAGAGGCTCACCCGATTACTTCTTCAAGAAGTTCTCGGACAGCATCCAGGGAAACAAAAGGTTTAATTTCCAGAGCTTCCCCTTTCCCAGGGAAGTTTCTTCTGACTTAAAAAACAAATCTTAAGTACAAATCTGTGGAGAATCGGCAGCAGACCAAAGGAGGAATGCTATCGGCAGGTCACCAAAGTTCTGGCGGAAGTCAACATAGCAGAATTATATAAATGAAAAAAAAAATCACACATTACCTAATATTGTGCAAGATATTACCATAGGGTATAATATACATATTGTAGTCTGTATTTTTCTAGAACATTGAAAATAGCGCAAATTTTCTTAATTGCAACTCTTAAACTGTAATAAATCACTGAAATTCCATCTAGTAAGCAGCAATTGTTCACCTTACCTTCAAGAGTTTTCTTGTAGTGTTCACATGTGAAATGAGGTGCCCAGGGCTTGTCTCGATCCTCAACAGGCATGCTGAAGTATGCTTTGTAGGCCTTGCACATCTTAACACACAGAGTACTTTTTTGCTCTTGTCTTGATAAATTGTCTACACACATGGCAAAATGCATCTGCTGGGTGCAATCAACCTCTTGATGCTGTCTAACTCAAAATATTGCTATTCAGTATTCTCTTACTCAGCAATTAGACAAACTAAAATGTTGGTTTAAGGCACCTGTACTTTCCTATTTCTGTGGATATTGCTGGATAGTCCCAGAAAGTGCTAGAAAGTTGTAGAAAATTCTTGCCAATTCTAGAAACTTCTGGACAGTTCTCACAGTTCCAGAATATTCTGGAAGTCTACTCAGCATTGAATATGAATCGAGAATGTTCTCAAAAACAGATAAATTTCAAAATATTGTCCTGACCACAGAAGTAAAGTTTTTGTGGAACAATAGCTATTTTCTATTTATTTTAGGTATAAGGGATTAGGAAAACACACTTTGTATCCAGGAACAAAAACTAAATTAAAATTTGTTACGTAGTCTAATATGTAGAATGCTGTTACTGCTGCTCCTTTGTAGTTCACGTTCTAATACACATAATATTTTTATTAGGATTCTCAGCCCTCCCCTCTGGCTCTGTTGGCAGCAACCTGCAGTAAAATAGGAACTCCTGGTGAGAATCAAGCAACTGGACAACAGATTATTATAGATCCTAGTCAGGGTTTGGTGCAGCTTCAGAGTCAACCACAGCAGTTAGAATTAGTAACAACTCAGCTTGCTGGAAATGCTTGGCAATTTGTTGCAGCTTCTCCTGCTTCAAAAGAGAACAACAACCAGCAAACATCTGTTGCTTCAACTGTAGCAAGTCTGTCCAATAGCAACAATGGAAATGTATCCCCCTCAAAAACAAAACCGAGCAATTCTTCTGGAGTAACTCCAGGACAATTTCAAGTCGTCCAAGTACAGAGTTCAGGTAGTAGTGTTCAGTACCAAGTGATTCCACAAATTCAGACAGCAGAAGGTCAACAAATTCAGATAAATCCTGCTAATGCCACAGCTCTGCAAGATATACAGGGTCAGATTCAGCTCATTCCTGCAGGGAATAATCAAGCTATTGCAACTACAAATAGGGCATCTTCTGGGAGTATTATTGCTCAGAATTTGGCAAATCAAACAGTTCCTGTCCAGATTAGGCCTGGTGTTTCTATTCCATTGCAGCTACCTATTGCTGGTACTCAGGCTCAAGTTGTAACTTCATTGCCTATAAATATTGGGGGAGTGACTCTAGCATTACCTGTAATAAATGTTGCAACTGGTAGTAGTTCTGGACAGGTTGCCCAGTCCACTAATAGTGGACTTTCCAATGGAAATCAGCTATTGTCAACGCCTGTCACAACAGCTTCTGTTAGTGTTATGCCTGATTCTCCTCCTTCCTCTTGCACAACTACAGCCTCCACATCACTAACAGGCAGTGAAACGTTAGTAACTACTGCAGAAACAGACCAGTATGCAGGCACAGCAAATAGTTCTGAAACTAGTACTGAAGAAGCTCAAATGACCGCATCTGAAACAGAGGTACAAAATTCTAGTCAGCTTCAGTCTAATGGGTTGCAAAATTTGCAGGATCAGTCAAATTCACTACAACAGGTTCAAATAGGTCAACCTATTCTCCAGCAGATCCAATTCCAACAGCCTCAGCAGCAGATTATTCAAGCAATTTCTCCACAATGTTTCCAGCTTCAGTCAGGACAAACTATTCAGGCCATTCAGCAACAGTCTTTGCAAAATGTTCAGCTGCAAGCAGTGACTCCAACACAAATACTCATAAGAGCACCAACTTTAACCCCATCAGGACAAATCATCTGGCAGACAGTACAAGTCCAGAATCTTCAAAGTCTTTCAAATCTCCAAGTTCAAAATGCCGGGCTACCCCAGCAG
Source organism: Azemiops feae (assembly GCA_023970755.1). Classification (NCBI taxonomy): domain Eukaryota; kingdom Metazoa; phylum Chordata; class Lepidosauria; order Squamata; family Viperidae; genus Azemiops; species Azemiops feae. The sequence goes on along the minus strand of JALGBA010003327.1, from coordinate 46,353 downwards.
CTAACTATTACCCCTGTGTCTTCAAGTGGTGGTACAGTTGCTCAAATAGCACCAGTAGCTGTTGCTGGCACACCAATAACACTTAATACTTCTCAGATTGCTTCAGTGCCTAATCTTCAAACAGTAAGTGTAGCCAACTTGGGCGCTGCAGGTGTTCAAGTGCAAGGATTGCCAGTCACCATTACAAGTGTTGCAGGTAAGTCCTATCCATTTGAGATTTTTTGGATTTCTGCTATGTAATTAAACTTGACACTTTCTGTCCTGGGTTGGTCAATTTCCATCTTTATGCCTGACTCCTAGGTTTTCTCATTACTTTAGCGATTTGTTATAAATAACTTAAGTTGCAACTTTAAAATATTGATTATACACTCTGCATTAGATAAATATATAAATATATAATTACATATTTACATTTCAATAAAAATTGCTTGAATTATATGTACATAATATGTTTTGATTTAATAATTTTCTGATTCTGTTCAGGAGCCTTGGATTCATTTATGCAAACTGACAATTTGCTTCTTCAAGAAAGTTATGGACCCTTTTTAAATCTGCAGAATAGGAACATAATTTTTTTCCTCTTTAAAGGAATTCATATATAAGAATTAGTCTTTTTTCCTCCTATATCTGCAGTGATTAAAAGAAGTTAATGTAAGCAATAGTCCACTAAACCAAGATATGGTCATTTATAATTACAATATAATTACAGTTAATTACAGTGGAAGAAGACCCTATATCATTTCAAGCTTAGGTTATATTTTACCATTACATTTTAACAGTTCATACATTTTTTCACTTTCTAGATCAGTGAGATTACTTTTTTCAAGTTACAGTACATCTTGATGCAGTAAATACTTTTGAGTTTTATTACATATAGGTTGCAGATATAGTGAATGTATAAAAGTGGCAGTAAAGGTAAAAGGTTTCCCCTGTCCGGTCGTGTCTGACTCTAGGGGGTGGTGCTCATCTCCATTTCTTAGCCAACGGAGTCAGCGTTGTCCAAAGATACTTCCGTGGTCATGTGGCCAGCATGACTATATGCCGAGGCGCACGGAACGCTGTTACCTTCCCACTGAAGTGGTACCTATTTGCATATACTCACATTTGCATGCTTTCAAACTGTTAGGTGGGTAGGAACTGGGGCAGGTAATGGGAACTCACCCTGTTGCGTGGCACTTGGGTCTCAAACCTGGGCTGTCAACTTTCCAGCCGGCAAGCCCAGCATCTTAACTGCTGAGCCATCAGGCCGCTCTCAAAAAGGGCAGTAGTAATGAGTATAATGCTTATTATTTCTTTTTACTCTTAACACCATGTAGCATGTTTTCCTTCTGATGGGGAGATACTTTTGGATTCAAATGCACACAACAAAGATTCAGTGTCTGTATTTTATATACCCAGCCTTGTTTTATAGGAATGGCGCTGTAACCGTGATTTTGCTCCTGTGTTGCCTCACTCCACAATTATTACTGAAAACCTTTCAGAACTGCCTTTCCCATCAGTACATTGGTGAGATGTACAACCAATCTTCAGACAGTCATTGTAGCAAACAAAACATCCAGAAATTCGTATGGCTCCCACCCTAGTTCTATAAAAATTATGTACATTTTAAAAATTATGTTAATGAACGTCAATAAAATAAAACATTTTCTACTATATAACAATGTGGATAATCTATTCTGTCCTGGCATAAAATGTGCTCTCAAACATAATATAGGTCTGAAACCATGTGACTGAAGAGTAGGTATACTATTAGGAAAAGATTTCCAGAATAAATAGAACTTTGAAGTTTTACACTACTATGGTAAAAGGTTACGTAGTTTGCCTTATGCATTATAGGCCTTGATGGTGGTATATTGTTTCTGTCCTTCTGATGTTTAATGACAGTGTTGTCCTACATTAAGTTTTAAAATTTGAATGCTATAATGCATGGAAGATCATGTCAAACAACCAAGAGGAATATTTTTTATTTATGGAGAGGGTAGTGAGTCTTCTAATGCAGGATTCCATAAATATGTATAGCTGGAGAATATAATTTGATACTTTGATTAATTCCTACTAGATAAACATTGGATAGATCTGTGTGTTTATAATTTCAGGCCTTGGTTTACAGTGAATTTCTAAAAAGGTTATATTTTTATAAGTTTTAATATAGACAAACTTCACAACTTAAGAGACCTTAAGATGTGAAATAGAGAAATGTTTAGTTATCAAGTGTAACAATAACTTTAAGACAATGTAGTATATTTTATGAATCTAGTCCTTTAAATAAGTGGTGGCTAGTCTGATTAATTACTATAAATTTGCTGCTTTTAAATTCTTCATACAAAGGCCATGTGCTCATTTTCCTACAGTTCCATTAACTGACTAAACAACAAGTATATATAGTCTTTGGTAATGATAGTGCCTGAGCATTCTATCTAAATAGGTATAAACTTCTAACTTTTTTTTTTTAAATGGTCCATTATGAATAAAGGGAATCCATTTTCTCAGGCAATTCCAGTAAACAGTAACACAAATTTACTTTTGTAAGTCTTTAAAAGAAATGGTCTTTTATATTGACACATGAGGACATTTTTTACTACTCATCTAGTAAAAGGGCAACAATGAGAAGGTTTACTTGAAGTTTTTTAATAGTATTAAATCTGATATTTAGCAGTATTCTGAAATTATAATCTATCCTTAGTCCATACCCAACCATTTACTATTCTCAGCATTTTCCATGTGTAAACAAATTAGTTGATTGCTTAATGTGCCTTAGTGTTTATTGCTTATGTTGGTTTGTACTACAGTGAGGAAAAAAATTATTTGATCCCCTGCTGATTTTGTATGTTTGCCCACTGACAAGAAAATGATCAGTCTATAATTTTAATGGTAGGTTTATTTTAACAGTGAGAGACAGAACAACAAAAACAAAAATCCAGAAAAACGCATTTCAAAAAAGTTATAAATTGATTTGCATTTTAATGAGTGAAATAAGTATTTGATCCCCTATCAATCAGCAAGATTTCTGGCTCCCAGGTGTCTTTTATGCAGGTAACAGGCTGAGATTAGGAGCACTCCCTTTAAGAGAGTGCTCCTAATCCATTACCTGTATAAAAGACACCTGTCCACAGAAGCAATCAATCAGATTCCAAACTCTCCACCATGGCCAAGACCAAAGAGCTGTCCAAGGATGTCAGGGACAAGATTGTAGACCTACACAAGGCTGGAATGGGCTACAAGACCATTGCCAAGCAGCTTGGTGAGAAGGTGACAACAGTTGGTGGGATTATTCGCAAATGGAAGAAACACAAAATAACTCAATCTGCCTCGGTCTGGGGCTCCATGCAAGATCTCACCTTGTGGAGTTTCAATGATCATGAGAATGGTGAGGAATCAGCCCAGAACTACACGGGAGGATCTTGTCAGTGATCTCAAGGCAGCTGGGACCATAGTCACCAAGAAAACAATTGGTAACACACTACGCCGTGAAGGACTGAAATCCTGCAGTGCCCACAAGGTCCCCCTGCTCAAGAAAGCACATGTACGGGCCTGTCTGAAGTTTGCCAATGAACATCTGAATGATTCAGAGGAGAACTGGGTGAAAGTGTTGTGGTCAGATGAGACCAAAATTGAGCTCTTTGGCATCAACTCAACTTGCCGTGTTTGGAGAAGGAGGAATGCTACCTATGACCCCAAGAACACCATCCCCACTGTTAAACATGGAGGTGGAAACATTATGCTTTGGAGGTGTTTTTCTGCTAAGGAGACAGGACAACTTCACCGCATCAAAGGGATGATGGACGGGGCCATGTACCGTCAAATCTTGGGTGAGAACCTCCTTCCATCGGCCAGGGCATTGAAAATGGGTCGTGGATGGGTATTCCAGCATGACAATGACCCAAAACACACGGCCAAGGCAACAAAGGAGTGGCTCAAGAAGAAGCACATTAAGGTCCTGGAGTGGCCTAGCCAGTCTCCAGACCTTAATCCCATAGAAAATCTCTGGAGGAAGCTGAAGGTTCAAGCTGCCAAACGTCAGCCTCGAAACCTTAATGACATGGAGAGGATCTGCAAAGAGGAGTGGGACAAAATCCCTCCTGAGATGTGTGCAAACCTGGTGGCCAACTACAAGAAACGTCTGACCTCTGTGATTGCCAGCAAGGGTTTTGCCACCAAGTACTAAGTCATGTTTTGCGAAGGGGTCAAATACTTATTTCATTAAAATGCAAATCAATTTATAACTTTTTTGAAATGCGTTTTTCTGGATTTTTTTGTTATTCTGTCTCTCACTGTTAAAATAAACCTACCATTAAAATTATAGACTGATCATTTCTTTGTCAGTGGGCAAACGTACAAAATCAGCAGGGGATCAAATAATTTTCCCCCTCACTGTATTATTTTCTCTGTTCGGATTTTAGTGCAACATTATAGTTCTAGTAGAAGAACTAATAGTGACTTGTTGAGTGGTGACTTAAAGATTCAAATTAAGTCTATTGGAAGAAATTCAGAATCTTTTTTTAAAAAATTTTATTAGTTTATAGTATACGATACAATGAAAATACAAAAGTAAATAGCGGAAAAGATGGGGAAGGGAAAAGGGAATAGAGAAGTGAGGTAGGGAAGAGAAAAAAGAAAAAAAAAGCATTGACTTCCGACTTCCTTTGGTGCAGCAAAGTAGAGTATCAACTTCAAACCTCAACTTTTTCCTTTTACAAAATAATATAAGCTAGCCATTTTGATAACGTCAAGTCTAATTGGTAAAACCCAAAATCAAAATTTCATTTTTTTCGACCTCAAGCACACAGTCTAGAAGCAGTTTCCACGTGGCAGTAAAAGTGTTCGTATTCTTTTCTTTAATCAGTACAGTTAGTTTAGCCATCTCTGCTAGTTCCATCAGCTTTTGTAACGATTCCTCCGTTGTGGGAATCAGTGTAGTCCTCCATTTCTGAACATAAAGTAATCTTTGCTGCTGTCAACATATATAACATCAAAGTTCCATATTTTTTTCCCAGGTCTTTGTCCATTAACCCCAAGAGAAAAGTCTCTGGTTTTCTTTCTATATTCACTTTAAGAATTTTCTGTATTAACATTTGAATCCTGCTCCAATATTTTCTTGCTTTATCACACATCCACCATAAATGGTAAAAAGTCCCTTCTTTACCTTTACATTTCCAACATTCATTTGAAATACCTTTATACATTTTTGATAACTTGTCTGGTGTTAAGTACCAATGGTACTTCATCTTGTAAAAAATTTCTTTTAAATTATAATTTAATGTACATTTTAATCCTTTATTCCACATATTTTCCCATTGTTCAAGCATTATATTGTACCCAAAATTCCTTGCCCACTGAATCATACAATGTTTTACTTGTTCATTTTCCAGATTTAAATTCAATAACATTTTATAAACTTTAGCTATAATATGTTCATCACTACCGCACAGTAGGGTTTCCAGTTGATTTTTAACAAAATTAAACCCATGATTCTTTTTATCTAACTTAAATCTTTCTTTCAATTGCATATATGTAAACCAATGGCAAACATGCCGTTCTGATTCTAGCTCCTCCTTGGATTTGAGGGTAGGCTCACTCAAATTAAGAGATATTATTTTACCCTAGGTCCACCAATTTGGTCTCATCACCATCTCTTTTCTAAAAAAGGCTTCTTGTGGGGAAACCCAAAGTGGCACCTTAGAGCAGGGCTATTCAACCTTTTCACCGACTGTACCACTTTTAGGATATGGCAATATTCGAGTACCACCTAGCAAGGTGTCAAAAACTTGGTGACAAAAAAAAAACCTGTTCAAAGTTGCAATTGAACTGAAATGACTTATGACCATTTTTCACACTTATGACCATTGCAGCAACAGGGTCATGTGATTTATATTTGGATGCTTGGCAACTGATTCATATTTATGATGGTCACAGTGTGTCCCAGGGTCATGTGATCCCCTTCTGCAACCTTTGACAAGCAAAGTCAATGGCAGAGCTGCTGGTGGCCAAGTGCTAAGGCAGACTTCCTTCTGCCTCCTTCCCTGCCTCCCTTTTTCTCATTCCCATCTCCTTCTGAAGGAAGAATTTGAACACCCCCCCCCCCCCATATTTTTCCTCTTCCATATATTGATCAAACAAGGAAAGGCCTCCAAGGACAGAAAAGACAAGCTGCTGAGTGAACTAGCTTAAAAAGGCACTTCCCCTTTAAGAATTAGCTACTGGCTAGAAAGGAAAGTAAGGAGCCCAGCCTGCACTTAAGGAAGAAAAAAAATGTAAGTACTAGCTGCCGGCTAAGACAGCCTCCCCAAATGGCTCCATTCATAAGTAAAATCTGCAGCTCCAGAGGACTCTCTCACTGTAAGTCTTTGCCTGTGCTGGCTCTTTCCCTTCCCCACTACACTTGGCTAGGCAGGGCTGCGTACCACCTGCCACTCATTAATGTACCACAAGTGGTACGCGTACCACAGGTTGAAAAGCCCTGCCTTAGAGAACCTTGTTTTATATTTATTCCAAACTCTCAAAATGGCACGCCTAGTAAAATGGTTATTAAAATCAACATTTATTTAACTTTGTCATACCACAAGTAACCATGCCAACCAAACCTTAGTTCATGGCCTTCTAGATACAGTAACCTCTTATTCTGAAGGTTCACCAATTCAGAAATTCAGAATCTTAAGAACTCCAAGTTTTCAACCAGAAATTACTGGAAACTGAAAAGGATCTTTTGTTCAATGTAAGCAATATAGGTGGAACATTTTACTTTCCATCTTTTATTCTATATAAGTATGTTGTTAGTGTTTCCTATTTCATAAACTATTATATACTCAAGCCTACCTTGCTACCATATAGAAAGTCTACACAGTGGTTAAAATGCCAGTTTTTTGAGATATTTCTTTTACAAGGAAGAGTGGGCAAAGATTCCCAAGGCAAGATGTGCTATGCTAATAGGCTCCTATCGCAAAAGACTGAATGCTGTCATAAAATCAAAAGGTGCTTCAACAGAGTATTAGATTAAGGGTGTGCACACTTATGCAACCCTGTTGTTGTACATTTCTTATTGTTATTTTTCCCCCTACAAGATTTCAGTTTGTTTTTCAATTGAATTGTACAGCTTATGGGTTATATTAAACGTGTAAAAAATTCTGAAGTGTTTTATTTTAGTCTGACTTTTTTACATCTCAAAAACCTGGCATTTTAACAGTGGTTTGTAGACTTCCTATATACACTGTATAGCCTCTGTCTAATTTTTCAGTCTTCCCAATATAACTGATGTTTGAAGTGTGGGGCCTCATGGAAAAAAATACATTGTCAGAGATATGGTTTAGGTTTTATCCACACTCTATTAAAAGATTATATAATAGCAATTTATGTCATATAATTACAGGTTATGTTTCCAACTTTCTGATCAAGTATTGTCCAGGTGTGTTAGACCAACCTTACAGAAGATACCAGGTTGAAAAAGGCTGATCTGTACAAACTGACACCCTTAGCTTTTAAGGGAAGCTTGTTGCACTTATATGGAAATATATTGGGATAAGGGGCTTAGAACCTGCCTCCAGAAGCGGTGAATGCTCCAACACTGGAAGTTTTTAAGAAGAGACTGGACAGCCATTTGTCTGAAATGGTATAGGGTTTCCTGCCTGAGCAGGGGGTTGGACTCGATGACCTCCAAGGTCCCTTCCAACTTTATTATTATTATTATTATTATTATTATTATTATTATTATTATTATTATTATTATTATTATTATTATTATTATTATTATTATAATTTTAGTTACTACTATGTGTTTTAATATGTATATAAATTTTGCGTAGTTGCCTAATTTTTATGACCTATAGCAGGGGTGTCAAACTCGATTTCATTGAGGGGCGCATCAGCATAGTGGTTGCCCTCAGGGGGCCGGATGGGTGTGGCTGACTGAGTGGGCATGGCTGGACTGGTCGCAGCCAACTGGGCATGGCCACCTTGATGTCACTCGCGTTGGGGCACCTGTGGGGGCTGGGCGGGGTTGGGGATCCAGGGGTCTCTGGCAGGTGGGACAGTGGGCGGGAGACTCGTCCCGCGGGGTGAGGCGAGGCAAGGCAGGGGACAGGGTGGGGGTGCTGCCGCCGTGGGGCGAGGTGAGGCAGGGGGCAGGGCGGCTGCTGCTGGACACCATCAGCACCTGCGCACAGAGGGCAGTGAGCACACGGTAACGGTGTCCGTCAGCAGCCACAGCCTGCCGGCCCCTCAGCCGGCGCACTCTGGGGCTCCACAGTCCCCTGTGAATACTGGGCCAGCCCTCCAGCAGCAGGCGCTACAGCGGCACTGGCAGCAGGTGGAGTCGGGGCATCTCCTTGGCCCCCTTGCGGGTCTTGCCCTTGGCCCTCACGTGGAGCGCGCTCCCCTCGCATACCCGATGCACCTTGGTCCCGCTGCGGCTGCCAGCACCTCACACCGGTCCATTAGGCCGCCACCCGGAGCTGCAGGCCCACCCACCATGAAGGAGGCGAAGTGGCCGGCTAGGAAGCCCAAGTAGAGGTGGTAGAGCACGCCCAGGGCGAGCAGGTAAAAGACGGCCACCCCGAACAGGGAAAGCCTCTCCCCCCCGTCTCTGGGCCTGGGCAGCCATGGCGCCGATGGGGATCTGGCTTTCCCCGCTCGGGGTGGCCGCCTTTTGCCTGCTGGGCCTGGGTGTGCTCTACCACCTCTACTCGGGCTTCCTTGCCAACTGCTTTGCCTCCTTCGTGCTGGGCGGGCCTGCAGCTCCAGTCGGCCTAATGGACCATGGCGGTGACCCGCAGCGGGGCCGAGGTGCATCGGGTGCGCAAGGGGAACACGTTCCACGCGTGGGCCAAGGGCAAGACCCGTGCAGGTACCGAGGAGATGACCAGCAGCGACCTGCTTCAACCACAAGCAAAAACAGATGGGATGGAGTAGACACGTCTGGTGGTCCTCATCACATGCCTCCGCCCTGACTCCACCTGCTGCCGGTGCCGCCGCAGCGCCTGCTGCTGGAGGGCTGGCCCGGTGGTTGCAGCAGGCTGCAGAGTCCCCCCGCGCTCAATGCCTTCTGTGCATGCACCTGGGGGAGCCGCCGGGCTAGGCGGGGCCAGGGTGGCAGGGGGCGGTCTCTCGCCGTCTCTGGGGCAGCCCCTCAGGCCAAATATGGGCCAATCGTGGGCCGGATCTGGCCCACAGGCCTTGTGTTTGACATGTCTGACCTATAGAATGGCTTTTTTTGTTACACATAGGTTAATATTTCCATCTGATACTGGTAAAATGAATCTGCTATAAGAAGTCAAGCAATATTGGAAAAGTTAAAACAACAGTTGACTAAACAGCAAGAGACATAAGGCAGCCATAAATATTTGAATCTGAAGCAAAAAGTATAGGGGACTACTTATTTGATGTTTCAGTTTCAGTGACACATTGATAGAAATATCTTTTAAGCACACTAAGATTCTATATGTAATAAAAGCTACTCTGTAAAAGAGTTCTGAATACTGATTTTGGAGAGGTGAAAAAACTTTTTAAAGTAGGAAAAAATTAGGATGGCTAATAGTGGATTAGGAAGATGTTTAATCTCTTGTCATAGCAAGTAGAATTTAATTTGGGGAATAGAAGGAAATGCAATATGATACAGTTAGATTCAGTCTCCCCTCTGCTTCCCTTTCTACTGAAATCATTCCTTTTTAAAAAAAAAAAGGTTTACATGTCAGTATGTAATGTGCAGTTGAAGGCCTTTGTATCAATTGGTGTTAAGAAAAGTTATGAAATAGAATTTGGGACTAGGTGATAAATTTTGTCACTGAAATTCAAGAAGTGTTTACAGTCTTTATGTTTTACTATAGCTATGCATACTTTAGTAGCTTTTTATTTTAATACTGAGCATGAGATTGAGAATCATTTTCAGCCCAAGGGCTGACCTAGCGATTGGCCAGGATGTTAGGCAACACAGTTGGCATATATCTCACTGTCATACATATATTCTTCTCAGTCCTAATTCTTTTGCTGAAGCATAGAGACGCTTACTTTATTGGTGCTGGAGTATAGAACAGCATAAAGCTTTAGGCAGTTGTATTCCATGCTAGGTCCCTCTGAGCCAGAGTTGTATTTGGGCTGCTGATCAGAGGAGAAAGTGCTAGAATGCTTTTAGAGAATTTCTGTAGTGAAAACTGGATATATAATTTCTAAATATCATAACTTTCCCAGTTCTGTTTTCCTGGTTAAAGTCTATTCAATGCATTATGAAAATATAGCGAAACCCCAGTTTCCAAATAAACTGGAGGTGTATTCTGTAACTACTCATTGAATCTAAGTATTTCCCTAGCTCACTCAAAAGGGCTGGTGGTTTTTGCTGATGGTCTTGAGTATTGCTGCTTTCTCTTATGCTATGCCTTGCACTCTAGGATTGAATTTTATTAACTGCACTTATTGTGCAGTTGTTTAAGAAATCTAATTCAAGTACTGTATCAAATATTAAGTTTGTATTAAAGTTTCTTTTCTTCTGTTCAGTTGTGTCCGATTCTTCGGAGACTGCCTGGACAAGTCCCTAGTTTTCTTGGCAAGGTTTTTCGGAAGTGGTTTGCCATTGCCTCCTTCCTAGGGCTAAGAGAAAATTATTAGCCCAAGGTCACCCCATTGGCTTTGTGCCTGAGGTGGGACTAGAACTCATGGTCTCCTGGTTTCTAGCCTGATGCCTTAACTACTACACCAAAACTGGCTCTTACTAAGGTTTTCTTATTACAGTTAGGCATATATAAATTTTTCCCTGATGTTTTTCGTCTGTTTTTGTGTCTTTGAGTCAGTGTTCGCTACTGTCAACTCCTGAAAAAGTTGCTGCAGTTTTCTTCTACCTGTTCGTCCTACGTAGTGGCTGTTGCAGTCTTTACACTGTGTCAAGGTTCCGATCAATGAGACCAAATAAATCAGAACTCAGAGGCAGGAAAATTCCTCAAAGAACATGTTTATTGGATATATAATATCGGCACGGTCAAAAGTGAAACCAGATCTAAACTTTCCCTCCAAGAATCAAAGTAATACAGTGTAACAATTACGACCCCTGTACTAATGCTATCCAATAGAACGGCTTGGCGGGCTTTCTGATTAAACGATCCTCCTTCTCCCCTTCGGTATGGGAATGACCTTGGTTCCCACAAGATTTGCTCATGTTTAGACTACCAGAAATACCTTTTCCCCCTCCCTTTCTTGTGGCAACGTAGAACAACAAAAATGGCTGCAGCCAGGTTCGTTGTAGAGTTGACAGTATGTTGTAGATGACTCCTGTTTTTACTTCTGGATTACGTAGGACAAACAGGCAGAACACTAGCAGAATGCAGCTAGCAGAAGACATGATGAAAATGCTTTAATTTCACAGCATATGGACAGACTTAACCATAGTTTCAACTGGGATACTGTGACCATCCTAGACCAAGCCAAGTCTAAAAATGCTAGAGAATTCCTGGAAGCCTGGCACTCTGACAAATTGGCCACCAATAGACACATGGACATAAACATCTACATATTGTGCAAAGGAGACAATCAACAAGCCAAAAAGGGAACAAAAGGACCAAAACACCTCCCCACCAGCAATCAGCATCCAGATGATCACAGATTTAACACCAAGATTAACATTAGACCAACAATCAAGAAGTAAACAATACCCCAATCTAGGAACTGGCAAACAAGCTAACAGTAAACAGCCCAACCAAAGAACCTCCAAGGACACTCCCACCAATACTCACAGGGCAAGCCACTAAAATATAAACTGAGAGTTTAAAATAAACTGTCTATAAACCACTCCTTACTAGCAATGATGATGTTACCTAGTTTGGGTAATGAAACATCTGCAAGAAAACAACCAAGCTCGGAGAGCACCAACCCTGAGCTACAAATATTCTCCTTTATCAATACTTAGAGATAGTTTCCAAGTAAAACGTGGTAGTGTAATTTGCTGCTTGATTCCATTGGTAAGCAAGGATGTTTTAAGGGTTGCACCATACTGTAGCCTTGGGAAGTTCATACATTAAACCTCCCTTAAATCCATTGAGCTATATTCATATATGCCCCTGTAAAATGACATTAAATATGTGGTGGTTTTGTGAAAAGCTAATCACTGTAATCTTGATTCAGTTCCTTCCACTTATTTATAGCAAAATTAGAAAACTCAGGAAACATTGCCCAACCACTGAGTGTCTGTATCTTATGCTTGTCTTGAATGAAGGTCAGTGAGGTATATACAATAGGGGTCTAGGACAATTTGCTATGGGACAACTCGCCATGGGACAAGAGTTACACTAATGTTGAACAAATGGTGGAATAGAATCATTAAAGGATGCAAAAGGAGGGAGAAAATGAAATGTGAATGACAATTTCATTGCATTTAAGCTACATTTAAACTGCTCAGAGCTTGCTTCCAACTGCTTGCTGGGAATTGGTACAAATTGTGAGTTGGAAAGGACAAGGTGGGAGGACCAAAGGAGCTAAGGCCTTGCTGATTGGATACTTCATTGCATTTAAGCTACATTTAAACTGCTCAGAGCTTGCTTCCAACTGCTTGCTGGGAATTGGTACAAATTGCGAGTTGGAAAGGAGAAGGTGGGAGGACCAAAGGAGCTAAGGCCTTGCTGATTGGATACTTCATTGCATTTAAGCTACATTTAACCTGCTCAGAGCTTGCTTCCAACTGCTTGCTGGGAATTGGTACAAATTGTGAGTTGGAAAGGAGAAGGTGGGAGGACCAAAGGAGCTAAGGCCTTGCTGATTGGATACTTCATTGCATTTAAGCTACATTTAAACTGCTCAGAGCTTGCTTCCAACTGCTTGCTGGGAATTGGTACAAATTGTGAGTTGGAAAGGAGAAGGTGGGAGGACCAAAGGAGCTAAGGCCTTGCTGATTGGATACTTCATTGCATTTAAGCTACATTTAAACTGCTCAGAGCTTGCTTCCAACTGCTTGCAGGGAATTGGTACAAATTGTGAGTTGGAAAGGAGAAGGTGGGAGGACCAAAGGAGCTAAGGCCTTGCTGATTGGATACTTCATTGCATTTAAGCTACATTTAAACTGCTCAGAGCTTGCTTCCAACTGCTTGCTGGGAATTGGTACAAATTGTGAGTTGGAAAGGAGAAGGTGGGAGGACCAAAGGAGCTAAGGCCTTGCTGATTGGATACTTCATTGCATTTAAGCTACATTTAACCTGCTCAGAGCTTGCTTCCAACTGCTTGCTGGGAACTGGTACAAATTGTGAGTTGGAAAGGAGAAGGTGGGAGGACCAAAGGAGCTAAGGCCTTGCTGATTGGATACTTCATTGCATTTAAACTACATTTACACTGCTCAGAGCTTGCTTCCAACTGCTTGCTGGGAATTGGTACAAATTGTGAGTTGGAAAGGAGAAGGTGGGAGGACCAAAGGAGCTAAGGCCTTGCTGATTGGATACTTCATTGCATTTAAGCTACATTTAAACTGCTCAGAGCTTGCTTCCAACTGCTTGCAGGGAATTGGTACAAATTGTGAGTTGGAAAGGAGAAGGTGGGAGGACCAAAGGAGCTAAGGCCTTGCTGATTGGATACTTCATTGCATTTAAGCTACATTTAAATTGCTCAGAGCTTGCTTCCAACTGCTTGCTGGGAATTGGTACAAATTGTGAGTTGGAAAGGAGAAGGTGGGAGGACCAAAGGAGCTAAGGCCTTGCTGATTGGATACTTCATTGCATTTAAGCTACATTTAACCTGCTCAGAGCTTGCTTCCAACTGCTTGCTGGGAACTGGTACAAATTGTGAGTTGGAAAGGAGAAGGTGGGAGGACCAAAGGAGCTAAGGCCTTGCTGATTGGATACTTCATTGCATTTAAGCTACATTTAAACTGCTCAGAGCTTGCTTCCAACTGCTTGCTGGGAATTGGTACAAATTGTGAGTTGGAAAGGAGAAGGTGGGAGGACCAAAGGAGCTAAGGCCTTGCTGATTGGATACTTCATTGCATTTAAGCTACATTTAAACTGCTCAGAGCTTGCTTCCAACTGCTTGCTGGGAATTGGTACAAATTGTGAGTTGGAAAGGAGAAGGTGGGAGGACCAAAGGAGCTAAGGCCTTGCTGATTGGATACTTCATTGCATTTGCTGCTCAGAGAATTGGTACAAATTGTGAGTTTAAAGGAGAAGGTGGGAGGCTCAAAGGAACTGCTTAAGGCCTTGCTGATTGGATACTTCATTGCATTTAAACTACATTTAAACTGCTCATTTAAGCTACAGTGGGAGGACCCAAAATGCTTGCACTGGGAAGCGTGCTTCCAACTGCTTGCAGGGAAATTGTACAAATTGGAGTTGGAAAGGAGAAGGTGGGAGGACCAAAGGAGCTAAGGCCTTGCTGATTGGATACTTCATTGCATTTAAGCTACATTTAAATTGCTCAGAGCTTGCTTCCAACTGCTTGCTGGGAATTGGTACAAATTGTGAGTTGGAAAGGAGAAGGTGGGAGGACCAAAGGAGCTAAGGCCTTGCTGATTGGATACTTCATTGCATTTAAGCTACATTTAACCTGCTCAGAGCTTGCTTCCAACTGCTTGCTGGGAACTGGTACAAATTGTGAGTTGGAAAGGAGAAGGTGGGAGGACCAAAGGAGCTAAGGCCTTGCTGATTGGATACTTCATTGCATTTAAGCTACATTTACACTGCTCAGAGCTTGCTTCCAACTGCTTGCTGGGAATTGGTACAAATTGTGAGTTGGAAAGGAGAAGGTGGGAGGACCAAAGGAGCTAAGGCCTTGCTGATTGGATTCATTGCATTTAAACTACATTTAAACTGCTCAGAGCTTGCTTCCAACTGCTTGCTGGGAATTGGTACAAATTGCGAGTTGGAAAGGAGAAGGTGGGAGGACCAAAGGAGCTAAGGCCTTGCTGATTGGATACTTCATTGCATTTAAGCTACATTTAACTGCTCAGAGCTTGCTTCCAACTGCTTGCTGGGAATTGGTACAAATTGTGAGTTGGAAAGGAGAAGGTGGGAGGACCAAAGGAGCTAAGGCCTTGCTGATTGGATACTTCATTGCATTTAAGCTACATTTAAACTGCTCAGAGCTTGCTTCCAACTGCTTGCTGGGAATTGGTACAAATTGTGAGTTGGAAAGGAGAAGGTGGGAGGACCAAAGGAGCTAAGGCCTTGCTGATTGGATACTTCATTGCATTTAAGCTACATTTAAACTGCTCAGAGCTTGCTTCCAACTGCTTGCAGGGAATTGGTACAAATTGTGAGTTGGAAAGGAGAAGGTGGGAGGACCAAAGGAGCTAAGGCCTTGCTGATTGGATACTTCATTGCATTTAAGCTACATTGGAAACTGCTGCTCAGAGCTTGCTTCCAACTGCTTGCTGGGAAATTGGTACAAATTGTGAGTTGGAAAGGAGAAGGTGGGAGGACCAAAGGAGCTAAGGCCTTGCTGATTGGATACTTCATTGCATTTAAACTACATTTACACTGCTCAGAGCTTGCTTCCAACTGCTTGCTGGGAATTGGTACAAATTGTGAGTTGGAAAGGAGAAGGTGGGAGGACCAAAGGAGCTAAGGCCTTGCTGATTGGATACTTCATTGCATTTAAACTACATTTAAACTGCTCAGAGCTTGCTTCCAACTGCTTGCTGGGAATTGGTACAAATTGTGAGTTGGAAAGGAGAAGGTGGGAGGACCAAAGGAGCTAAGGCCTTGCTGATTGGATACTTCATTGCATTTAAGCTACATTTAAATTGCTCAGAGCTTGCTTCCAACTGCTTGCTGGGAATTGGTACAAATTGTGAGTTGGAAAGGAGAAGGTGGGAGGACCAAAGGAGCTAAGGCCTTGCTGATTGGATACTTCATTGCATTTAAGCTACATTTAACCTGCTCAGAGCTTGCTTCCAACTGCTTGCTGGGAACTGGTACAAATTGTGAGTTGGAAAGGAGAAGGTGGGAGGACCAAAGGAGCTAAGGCCTTGCTGATTGGATACTTCATTGCATTTAAGCTACATTTACACTGCTCAGAGCTTGCTTCCAACTGCTTGCTGGGAATTGGTACAAATTGTGAGTTGGAAAGGAGAAGGTGGGAGGACCAAAGGAGCTAAGGCCTTGCTGATTGGATTCATTGCATTTAAACTACATTTAAACTGCTCAGAGCTTGCTTCCAACTGCTTGCTGGGAATTGGTACAAATTGCGAGTTGGAAAGGAGAAGGTGGGAGGACCAAAGGAGCTAAGGCCTTGCTGATTGGATACTTCATTGCATTTAAGCTACATTTAAACTGCTCAGAGCTTGCTTCCAACTGCTTGCTGGGAATTGGTACAAATTGTGAGTTGGAAAGGAGAAGGTGGGAGGACCAAAGGAGCGACCTGCGCGCCTAACGGCGCGCAAATCATATAACTAAAAAATCATAAATAGCAGCAGTACATTCAGGGCAAGTGCGTCTGAGATTCCTTGTATTTAAGTATGTCTGGTTTAGTTCAGTGCAACACTTGTTTTGCAGCTGTCTTTCGCAGTACCCTCTTCAAACTTGGAAACTGTCCTATCTGTAAACAAATCACTAGTCTACAAGGACAGATTATTTATCTAGGGTCTGTAATCTCTGCTCTTCAGGCAGAAATTAGGTGTCCAGTTCAGCCCTTCTACTCTATTGAGCCTCCGCGCTATCAGCCCCCTCTACCACAAAGATCCTGCAGGAGAAGGGCAGTGTGGACAACTCTGGGATCTGGCAGGGTGAGAGCTGTGAACTATAAACACAAAGCTTTCGATGTGTCCCTGCACAACAGATACAGTGCCCTTGATGACCTTAATAGGGACATTAAGGAGACAGGTAAAGGTATTTGTGATGATAACTCAAATAAGCAGGGGATCGTGGACCGAGATGAAGAACTTGTTTTCGACAGGGAGAAGTGCGAATCAGGTATTACACATCAGTCATGCAAGAACAGAAAGGCACCCAAAAAGAGAAGCCACCTTCTGGTTGGTGATTCAATTATAAGGGATGTAAATATAGGAAAGGACACAGAGGTTTCAAAAGAGGTCAGGTGTCTTCCAGGTGCTAATGCCAGTAGGGACAAGAAGCGTATTTCTAAAATAAGAATGCCAGCAAGGACTGTGATGTGGAGGCTATTGTACATCTTGGCACTAACGATCTGTCCCAAAAAGATGTACACTCTGTGCAGAATGATTTCCAGAGCTTGGGGCAGGAACTTAGCGGAATAGGCTGTAGGCTTACTTTTTCAGAGGTTTTACCAGTGTACAAGGAGCAAAATGGAAAAGGCCAGCGTATAGCACAATTCAATATGTGGCTAAAGGAGTGGTGTAAAGGGGAAGGCTTTGGATATATTAGTCACAATGTCAGTAGCTGGTCCAATGAAAAAATGTACAAAAGAGATGGTTTGCATCCATCAAAGAAAGGAACTGAGTTACTCGGCTATAAATTCACAGATTATCTGGAGGAATATTTAAACTAAACAGCGGGGACAGTGAGTTAATTGATACAGAACATCCCTGTCCCCGGCAATCTAAAAACTATAGGGCTATTAGTGCATGTAACATAGATGTTTGTGTGGACAAGAATATCAACCTTGCTGTCAAGCAAAATTGAGCTTTCAATAGCGAGTGCCACACAAAGTACACTAACCAAATAGGTGGTAGGACAATAGGGGAACTCAGGCACCACACAGGTTATGTAGAAAGTAAACACAGGGTCAGTCATAAAGGACTCAAATGTCTATACACCAATGCACAGAGTATGAACAGCAAACAGGGTGAACTAGAAATTCAGGTTAATGAGGGCAGATATGATATTGTTGCCATTACGGAAACATGGTGGGATGAAACCCACAAATGGAACACACAGCTAGAGGGATTTAAATTATTTAAAAGAAACAGACCAAATAAAAGAGGAGGAGGAGTTGCTCTCTATATAAGAAATAACTACATCTGTACAGAAATAGAGCACAACAATGATGAAAACTGTCTTGAATGCATTTGAGTCAATATAAAAGGGGGGGGGGATGACATTGCCATAGGTGTATACTATAGGCCACCCAACCAAACAGAGGAAATAGATGAACTTTTTGCTAGTCAGCTAACTAAGGTATGTAGGAAGCACATCACAATAGTAATGGGGGACTTTAACTACCCTGACATCAACTGGGAGAAAAAAACTGCACCAAGTGGAAGATCAGATTCCTTGCAAACCTAGCAGACAACTTTGTCTCCCAAAAAGTAGAGACGGGAACTAGGGGATTAGCCATTCTGGATCTAATTCTCACTAACGGAGATGAAATGATAGAAGGTGTTGAAGCCACAGGAACCTTGGGAGGTAGTGATCATGTAATATTGGAATTCAACATTATGGAAGCACAAGCAATAGAACACAGTCAAACTAGAGTCTTGGACTTCAAGAGAGCTAATTTCAATAAACTTAGGGCTTGGGAAGGATTCCATGGCTGAGAATCCTCAAGGGGAAAACAACTCAAGAAGCTTGGGAAATTTTGAAAAGCGAGATAATAAAAGCCCAGTCTAGCACAATACCAACAAAGAGGAAAAATAACAGCTCTCAAAAGAGACCAGCATGGCTGCATAAAGAACTCTCTGATAAAGTGAAAGATAAAAAGGACAAGTATAGAAAGTGGAAAAAGGGGCACATAACAAAGTCAGAATATCAGCAAATAGCCCGAGCCTGCAAAGATGAAGTGAGGAAAGCTAAGGCTCATAATGAACTAAGGCTTGCGACCAAAGTCAAAAATAACAAAAAAAGCTTCTTTCAACATGTAAAAAATAAGAAAAAGGTGAAGGAAATGATTGGTCCATTAGTGGGTGAAAGTGGCAAGAAGGTGACAAGCAATAGTGAGAAAGCAGAACTATTTAACTCGTTTTTTGCATCTGTCTTTACACAAAGGGAAAAAACAGTCCAACCTATCAAAAACAGTGCCATAAAAAACAGAATAGAAACACAAGTTAAGACAGGCAAGAAAATGGTAAGTGAGAACCTGTCCAGCCTAGACGAGTTCAAATCACCAGGACCAGATGGATTACACCCCAAGGTTCTCAAGGAACTGGCAGATGTGATCTCAGAACCACTGAACTATATTTTTCAAAGATCCTGGAGCACTGGGGAACTACCAGAGGACTGGAAAAGAGCTGATGTAGTTCCCACCTTCAAAAAAGGAAAAAAATGGATCCAGGAAATTACAGACCTATCAGCCTGACCTCAATACCTGGGAAGATTCTGGAAAAGATAATCAAACAACGAATCAGCGAACACCTAGAGGCAAACAAAATCACTACTAAAAGCCAACATGGGTTTGTCAAAAACAGATCATGCCAGACAAACCTTATTGCATTCTTTGACCAAGTGACAAAATTAGTGGATCAGAGGAATGCTGTGGATATAATTTACTTGGACTTCAGTAAGGCATTTGATAAAGTAGATCACAACCTACTACTTGATAAGATAGAAAAATGTGGGTTAGACAGCATCACCACCAGATGGATTCGTAGCTGGCTGACCGGCCGTACTCAGCGTGTGGTCCTCAATGGAACCGCATCTACATGGAGGGAAGTGTGCAGTGGGGTGCCCCAGGGCTCTGTTCTGGGGCCAGTGCTCTTCAACATCTTCATCAACGATTTGGACGAGGGGATAGATGGGGAACTCATCAAATTTGCGGATGACACCAAGCTGGCAGGAATAGCCAACACTCCAGAAGACAGGCTTAAGATACAGGAGGACCTGGACAGACTTGAACATTGGGCGCTATCTAACAAAATGAAATTCAATGGTGAAAAAAGTAAGGTTCTACATTTAGGCAAGAAAAACCAAATGTACAGGTATAGTATAGGGGGTACCTTGCTCAATAGTAGTAACTGTGAGAGGGATCTCAGAGTCCTAGTGGACAATCACTTAAATATGAGCCAGCAGTGTGCTGCAGCTGCCAAAAAAGCCAACACAGTGCTAGGCTGCATTAACAGAGGGATAGAATCAAGATCACGTGAAGTATTAATACCACTTTACAATGCCTTGGTAAGACCACACTTGGAATACTGCATCCATTTGGTCACCACGATGTAAAAAAGATGTTGAGACTCTAGAAAGAGTGCAGAGAAGGGCAACAAAGATGATTAGGGGACTGGAGGCTAAAGCATATCAGGAACGTTTGCTGGAATTGGGTATGTCTAGTTTAATGAAAAGAAGGACTAGGGGTGACATGATAGCAGTATTGCAATATCTCAGGGGTTGCCACAAAGAAGAGGGAGTCAAGCTATTCTCCAAGGCGCCTGAGGGCAGGACAAGAAGTAATGGATGGAAACTAGTCAAGGAGAGAAGCAACCTGGAACTGAGGAGAAACTTCCTGACAGAACAATTAACCAGTGGAACAACCTGCCTCCAGAAGCGGTGAATGCTCCAACACTGGAAGTTTTTAAGAAGAGACTGGACAACCATTCGTCCGAAATGGTATAGGGTTTCCTGCCTGAGCAGGGGGTTGGACTCGATGACCTCCAAGGTCCCTTCCAACTTTATTATTATTATTAAAAATTAAAATAGTTTTTTTTTTTATTTTAAATAATTAAATTGAATTGTCCCGTGGAGAGATATTTTACTCTTTTGCAGCCCTTAAAGATCTTGGTTGAGGACTCCCAGAAGACTCACAAACAACAGTTGTTAAAGATGGGTGAAGCTGTTATGTACTTAACTGGAGAATATTCATTGTTAAATTAATCATATATATTAATTTGGATTAATTATAATTATTTAACAAATCAATGTTTGTGTTTGTCCTGACCCACTCACTCCTTTTTGGAATTTATCTCCCACCACACAATTCAAAAGCCATGTGCAGCTTTAGCCCCCAATGCACTATTGATTTATAAAATCAAAGAAAGTACAAAGTTTTAGCTAATAAGCCTTTACAATCTGAATGTATTTAATTTCTATGGCCGCTCAGCTCAACCAGGTGAATTGAAGCCTTATGATTTCAGTTTGTTTGCAGTTAAAACATTTGTTCCAACTTCATAAGATGATCTTCACTAACAAGTCAATCTAATCCTATAGGATATTTAGGCCAAGGATATATTTTTTTGAACATTATCAGCTAAAAGGTTCACAAATACTCAGTGGAGAGTAAAATAATTGTGCATAGTTACACTTAAGTCAAAGACTGTCATAAATGGGACATTTTTCTCTGTCTTGCATTCAAGGAAATACCTTTCAATTAGTCATTTTCAACTCTCTCTAGTCTTAAAATGGGAATACTGCATACTTAATAACAAAACCAGATGTATATTAGGAGTATGTCAGACCTTTGAAAAAAGGAGCATGTACAGAGAATACTGATTTGCGAGATCCATAAGTCTTTTAAGCTTCTTCAAAAATGATGCAGATGCTTTCTTGATTTCAGAATGGTGCTTTATGCTTATTCACTGTAAACTTCCCATTTGGATTACTGCAATGCAGTTTACATGAGGTTGCTCTTGAAGACCACTCAGAAGCTACAACTGGTCCTGAACACAGCAATGCGCATGGTGTTGCATATTCCTAGGTTCACCCACTTTACACCTCTTGCATAAGTTGTACTGGCTCCCATTTTCCTTCTGGGTGCAATTTAAGCTGTTGGTTATCATCTTTAAACCCTACATGGCATGGGACCAGGTTATTTGCAGGACTGCCTGT
The DNA here is from genome assembly GCA_023970755.1 of Azemiops feae. Taxonomy (NCBI): domain Eukaryota; kingdom Metazoa; phylum Chordata; class Lepidosauria; order Squamata; family Viperidae; genus Azemiops; species Azemiops feae. The sequence continues at coordinate 24,733 of JALGBA010003327.1, read as the reverse complement.
CACTGAGAGTATCTCCCCATCCTACCAGATTGTATAAGGTAGGCACACTCCAGGTCCCTTCCCTAAATTCTTGCCACCTAGTAGGACCTTGGAAGCATGCTTTTTTCGTGGCTGCCCCTACCTTATAAAATATTCTCTGGTAATTTGGCAGCCCCCCCCCCCCTTTAGCCTTTTGGAAGGCCAGCAAGACGTGGTTTTTTACTCAGGCACTAGGATAGAATGAAGATATTTGGAATTGGTTGTGGTGATGATTGAGGCACCAGGTTTTGCTTTGTTTCAGTGTTTTATGATGTTATAGTTACGGGGTTTTATTGTTGTAAGCTGCCCAGAGTTGTATTTTAAAATGGGCAGCCATACAAATCTTTTAAATAAATAAATAAAATAAAGTACTTTGTTCTGAAGGCTTTAATGCTTTTTTTTTTTACAATAAAACTATTTAACAGCAAGAGCTGATGCCATGCCCTATTTTAAATGTATTGCATTACATCATTGGGGTCTGGTAAGGCCAGAAAGGCCTGCTTGTGACTTCAAAGCCTATCAATAGTGGTGATAAATCTTTTGTTTACATCAGACATGTCAAACTCAAGGCCTGTGTGCCAGATCCGGCCCACGATGGGTTTAGATCTGGCCCGCAGGACCGCCCTGGAGATGGTGAGGGGCTGGCCTCTGCTGCTTCAGCCCCGGCCAGGCGTTCCCCCTGGGCACGCGCACTGGAGGCAGCGAGTGCATGGGGGCTGGCAATGCCCGGCTGCAGCTTGTTGGCCCCTCGGCCACTCATTGGCTGGCAGCGACAGCCAGCTGGATGTGAGCCGGGGCATCCAATAAGCCACGCTCGGCCCTGTCCCATGTGCAGTGCACTTGCACACCTTGGGGCCCTGCAGCCTGCGTAGCGCAGGTGGGTCAGAACGCTGCGGCCGTCGGGCTGGCCCTTTAAGTGGCAGGCAGAGGCAGAGGTGTGGGGGGAAGGTGGCATGCAATCCGGTTCGTCAGATGCGCTGGGCACCTGCCCGCCCGCCCTGTCCCAGCTGCGGTGACCGCGGGCAAGTAAAGACAGATGGTGGGGCCACAGCAAGGCAGCCTAGCCGGTCATTGTCATTACCACGTTGCAGCCCCTGCCCGCTTGGCCTCCGCTGCCCAACCTCGTCCTCCAGCTCCGACCGTGCACATGGAACGAGCCTCACGCCTGCTGCTACACTTACGACGGCCCCGGCAAATGGGAAGGGCAGGGAGTTCCCATCCCCAAGAGGCAGCCAGTACTCCTTTCCCTGCTCTGCCCTGCCCGACCCTAGTCTTGGAGCTGCCCCCTGTCAGGATGCCATTTGAGGCTTGCCCTCCGATCCCGCCTTCCGTCCCTCACCCCGCACTTGGCTTGGCCCCGCCCCACGTGCATTGCACTTGCGCACCTCGGGGCCCTGCAGCCAGGCCACCCCTGCCCCGCCACCTGCCTCGCCCTGTGGCGGCAGCAGAAGCAGCAGCCCTTTCCAGCAGGAGCCCCACCACCCCTCCACTCTCCTCCAGCCCAGTAAGCCCAGCCTTCCTCAAGGGGGCACCCAGCTGCGCTTACCTCCTCGAGGCTGCTGCTACTGTGCTCGCTTTCCTTGGAGGACGGTGAGGCTCTTCTGGTGGACAGTGCTTTGGCGCTTGCCCTGGTCTTGCCTTCCTCTGCTTGAGTCCTCCGGATCCACACTCCCAGCCTTTCCTGGCTCCCCACAGGCACCCCTCGATGTGAGTGATGTCGAACTGGCCACGCCCACCCAGCCACGCCTACCCAGCCATGGCCACCTGGCCCTTTTGAGGGCAACCATAATGCTGATGCGGCCCTCAATGAAATTGAGTTTGACACCCCTGGTTTACATTGTCAGTTTAAGCCTGCAGTTCACACACACCTGTATAGACATGCTAGAAAGGAGTTTGGCTGCATTTAGCTCATCAGATCTAAAGTTGTAAATGGAAATTGTGAACTGAGAATAACCAAGTTTAGTGACTCCCAACTTTTCAAATTATGTACTGTTATCGGTTTTTATTTTCATCTACTTTTCTGATATTCCATCACCACGTTTGGAGAGATTCTTCTTATAATCAGATTCAGATTACTTTGGATTTTACTGACTTGAATGTTTTACCACATCAATTTTTATTTCTATATCTAGAACAGGGGTCCCCAACCTGTGGGCCACAGCCCACTACCGGGCTGTGGCCTATTTGCAACCAGGCTGCATGAGTGGCAGGCTGGCACACACATGCAGCCCCACTCGTGTGAGTGGCGACCACCAGCGCTTGCAGCCCCACTCACATGAATGAAGTGTGTGTGTGTGCATGCGCACCTGCCCCTTGCACAAAATAAAGGTTAGAAATGCCAATTAACAATAAAAATGGGACATTAGATATAGAAAGGGAGAACGTTGCTATAGAAAATTGAGCGCAGATACTACATGCTATGACAAGAAAGACATGAGTAATTTGAAAGAATTAAAAATGTTAAGTCCAAAAATGCCAGAGAATTCCTGGAGGCCTGGCACGCAGATAAATCGGCCATCACCAAGCACATAAACAACATCTATAGTGGCTATAAAAACTCTACAAACCCCTGTTAAAATGCCAGGTTTTTGAGATGTAAAAAATCAGACCAAGATGAATCAATTCAGAATTCTTTCCAGCTTTAATATAACATATAAGTTGTACAATTCAATTGTAAAACAATTCTGGGGGAAAAATAATAAAAACAATAATACAGCTTGTTCTGATCAATTCCTCCTTGATGCACATTTTTCTTGTGAATATGCTTTGAAGGATGAGATAAATATACTGTAACTGTTCATTTTTGCACATGACTTTTTGCTTTTTAAAGTGCCTTTCTTCCTATTGTCTCTTAGTATTTTATTGCTTCAGGAAGTCCTTTGGGTTGTTTCATGCATTTCTTGCAAACTGAGCATTGACTTCTGAATCTTTTCCCCCTTCTTCTGATACATATTTCCCTATATACTAAGAAATTTAAGAGGTAGATCTGTTAAATAAACAATTTACTTATCAGAAGGGATCACTGGCTGGAAAACTCCAATAAAGCCATAGTGACATACAAACTGACATATATATGAAGTCATGAAAATACTATTTAGTTTCTTTTAAGTTTTCATTTATTAGTTTATAATATAAAATACAAAAGAAAATAGGAAAATAGGGGAGGAAAAAGGGAAGGGAAAAGTGTGGGGCAAGGGGAAAACAGAAAGAAAAGGTGTTGACTTCCGACTCCCTTTGGTGCAGTAGAATAAGATAGTAACATCAAACCTCAACTTTTTACTTTTGCATAACAATATAAACTAGCCATTTCTATAACAACAAACCTAATAATTGGTAAAACCCCAAATCAAAGTTTCATTTTTTTCCACCTCAAGCACAAAGACAAACACCCCAGAAGACAAGCTCAGGATCCAAAAAGATCTTGACAAACTTGAACAATGGGCCCTATCCAACAAAATGAGTTTTAATGTGGAGAAAAGCAAAGTTTTACATTTAGGCAGGAAAAATCAAACGTACAGATTAGGCAAGACCTGGCTCAGAAACAGTAACTGTGAGAGGGACCTTGGAGTCCTAGTGGATGATCACTTGAATATGAGGCAGCAGTGTGCAGCTGCAGCCAAAAGTAATACAATCCTGGGTTGTATAAACAAAGGCATACAATCAAGATCACACGAAGTATTAGTACTGCTTTATAAAACCCTAGTGAGACCACACCTGGAATACTGCAAACAATTTTGGTCACCATACTACAAAAAAGATGTTGAGACTTGGGAAAAAGTGCACAGAAGAGCAACTAGGATGATCAAAGGCCTGGAGACTAAAACATGAAGAACAGCTGGAGGACTTGGGTTTGGCTAGTCTAAAGAAAAGAAGAAATAGGGGTGACATGATAGCAGTATTCCAGTATTTGAGGGGCTGCCACAAAGAACGGGGTCAAATTATTCTCCAAAGCACCAGAGGGCAGGACAAGAAACAATGGTTGCAAACTAATCAAAGAGAAGCAACCTGGAATTAAGGAGAAACTTCCTAACGGTGAGGACAATTAACCAGTGGAACAGCTTGCCTTCAGAAATCGTGGGCACTCCATCACTGGAGGTTTTTAAGAAGATGCTAGACAGTCACTTATCTGAAATGATATAGGTTCTCCTGCTTGAGCAGGGGGCTGGACTAGAAGACCTCCAAGGTCCCTTACAGATTCTATTCTATTCTATTCTATTCTATTCTATTCTATTCTATTCTATTCTATTCTATTCTATTCTATTCTATTCTATTCTATTCTATTCTATTCTCCAGAAGCGGTTTCCAAGTAGAAACAAAAGTAATTGTATTTTTTTCTTTGATCAAAGCAGTCAATTTGGCCATCTCTGCTAACTCCATCAACGTTTGCAACCATTCATCCATTGTAGGAATCAAAGTGTCCTTCCATTTTTGTGTGTAATCTTGCTGCCGTCAACATCTATAGCATCAAAGTTCCAATTTTTTTTCCCAAGTCTTTTTCCATTAAACTCAGAAGAAAAGTTTCTGGTTTTATCTTTATATTCACTTTGAGAATCTTCTGTATTAAGATGTGAATCCTACTCCAATATTTCTTTGCTTTATCATATGTCCACCATAAATAATACTTTTACATTTCCAACATTCATTTGAAATACCTTTATACGTTCTTAACAACATATCTGGTGTTAAATACCAACGATACATCATCTTATAACAGTTTTCTTTTAAATTGTAATTTAGTGTAAATTTTAGACCTTTCGTCCACATATTCTCCCATTGTTCAAGTATTACATTATATCCAAAGTTTCTTGCCCACTGAGTCATGCAATGTTTAAATATTCATTCTCCAGATTCAAATTCAATAACAGTTTATAGACCATAGCAATAGTATGTTCATCACTACCACGCAGTAGGATTTCCAATTTATTTTTTCACAAAATCAAATCCACAACTCTTTTTGTCTGATTTAAATCTTTCTTTCAATTGTAAACATGTAAACCAATGGCAGACACGTCCTTCTGATTCTAACTCCTCTTTGGATATCCTCTTAAAAGATATTATTTGACCATAAGTTCACCAGTCTGGCTTCACCCCCATTTCCTTTCTAAAAAAACTTCCTGGGGGGGACACCCAGAGAGGCATCTTCACAGAAAACCTTGTTTTATATTTATTCCAAACTCTTAGGATGGCACATCTAACAAAATGGTTATTAAAATCAACATTTACTTTAACCTTGCCATACGATAAATAGCCGTGCCATCCAAATCGCACTTAATTCATGGCCCTCTAAATCGAGTAACCTCTTATTCTGAAGATGAACCCACTCTTTTAGCCAGACCAAAGAGCAAGCATCAAAATACAGTTTCAATCTGGTAAACCCAAACCTCCTCTTTCCTTAGCATCTTGCAGTAATTTGTATCTAATTCTTGGTTTTTCCCCTTGCCATATAAACTTGGAGATATCCATCTGCCATTGTTTAAATGGAGTATCAGTTGCAAGTATTGGTAACGTCTGAAACAGAAAAAGCATCTTTGGTAAAACATTCATCTTAATTACAGAAACTCTACCCAATAGTGATAAATGCAGTTCATCCCATCTCAAAAAGTCCTTTTTGATATCATTCCAAAGAGGCACATAGTTATTTTAAAACAGTTTTGCATTTTTATTTGCCAATATAACCCCCAGGTTTTTCACCTTTTTCTCAACCTTCAAGCCAGACTTTTTAGTCAATATGTCACCATCCTGACAGCTCATATTCTTAATAAGCATTGTTGTTTTCTGTTTATTTATTTTAAAACTTGCTAAAACCCCAAACTCATTTAATTTCCTCATCAAATATTCTATATTACGTCTTGCAAAAATATAACCAATCATCAGGAAATGCCCTCAATTTATTAACTTCCTTTTTAATATTTATACCTGTCATTTTCTCATCTTGCCTAATATCTCTATTCAAAACCAATATAAACAATAAGGGAGATAAGGAGCATCCTTGTCTCGTACCCTTTTGAATTTCACAGGAGTTGGTTAAGTCCCCAGTAATAATAATCTTTGCTCGCTGTGATGTATAATCTGCTTTAATCCCCTGGATACAATTCTCCCCAAAGTCCATTTCTTCCAGAACTTTAAACATAAAAGCCCAATTTAAATTGTCAAAGGCCTTCTTGGCATCCATGAATATTAAAGCTGCCTGTTTCTCATTGTGATATTGTAAATATTCAATAATGTTCAAAACATTCTTCATATTATCCCTTAACTGTCTTTGGCAGAAAGCCAGATTGATCTTCATGAATATACTGTATGCCTGTAGTACCTTCTTTAATCTTTGTGCCAAAACTGCAGCAAAGAGTTTATAGTCATTGTTTAATAATGAGGTTGGTCTATAATCCTCATGACATCTTGACCTTCCTTTGGTGATAACTCAATATTAGCTACTTTCCAACTTTCAGGTGTCTTTCCCCCTTGTAATATGTCATTCATTATATCCTTTAAAGCAGGGGTGTCAAACTGCCGGCCCGCGGGCCGGATGCGTCATGCCGAAACCGCACCCACCCCATTGCCGGCAATGGAAAAAAAGTTGCAATACGTCGCGACACATCACATGACGTTGCGAGTTTGACACCCCTGCTTTGATGGCTGAAGATGTTCGTCCTCAAAGCATTTATAATATTGGCTTGTAAGACCACCTTGACCTGGAGTTTTACCTGATTTCATTTTTTTAATAGCTTCTGATATTTCAAAGGTAGTTACTGGATCATTCATAAATTGTCTCTGAGTTTGTGAAAATTTAGGTAAACGTCTTAATAAATATCCATCTATTTTAGACATATCCAACTCCTGCCTTTTATAAAATTTGGAGTAAAAGTTATGAAATGACTTTTTAATAAGATCATTATCTGTTATTACATTGTTACCTTCACAAATTTTCTCAATCATTCTCTTTTCCCTTTCCTTTCTTAATTTGTATGCCAGCCATCTTCCTGGTTTATTTGCAAACTCACAGTGTCTTTGCTTCACATAGTTCAATTTTGTTTCTATTTCTTGAACTGTTAACATAGACATTTGTTGATGTAACAGTTTAATTTGATGTAAAATGTTAGAATCCGTAGGTGTCTTTTGCAATTCAATTTCTTTCTGTCTGATTTCATCCAATATCTTTTGCATCTTTTCCTGAGATTTTTTCTCCTCTAGGCGATTATATTGTATAAGATAATCCCTCATAACTGCTTTACTAGCATCCCAGACAGTCATTAAATTTGTCCCTTTACCTAGATTATCAAAATATTCATTTAGTTTATTTTTACAGTCCTTTACAATCATCTCCTTTTGTAGGATAGATTCATTTAGTCTCCATCTATAACTCTAACTCAAACATTTTTTTCTAAGTACCAGGAGAACTGGATTATGATCAGAAAAAGATTTACGTAAAATGTCAATTTATAGAGTTTCATTTGCCAGATTTTTAGAAGTCCATATCATATTAATCCTTGAAAAGGATTTATGTCATTCTGAAAAAAAAGTATATTCTCTAGCAAAGCTATTTCTTTGCCTCCACGAATATATTAATGCTAGATTGTCCATCATCTCAAAAAAAGTCTTTGGTAATTTACCCTGGGAGGGTTTAATCCCTTTAGTACATGTTCTATCCAAAACTGGGGAAGTCACTCCATTCCAATCCCCCAACATAAGCCAATTTTCATACGAAAAGGACAGTAATTGATCCATAAGATGTTCAAAAAAATTACTTTTATCATCATTTGGCACATAAAGACCACCTACTATTGATTTTATTCCATTCAGTGCAATTTCCACTACTACAAATCTACCATATTCATCTAATAAAAGTAACTTAGGTTTAAATTGGGGGTTTATATATAGAACAACTCCATTAATCTTTTTTAAACCAGGAGATATAAATTCCTTCCCTAGTCTTTTATTTATTAAGTATTTCTTATCTTGTTTCTTAATATTTGCTTCTTGAAAACAAGTTATATCAACATTAAGTTTTGTCAGGTAATGAAATATTTTTTTACTCTTAGATGAGGCATTTGCCCCATTAATATTCCATGTAATATACTTAATCTCCATCTTTAGATAAAATAGCAAGTTCCTGTACGGACATCTCAGCCACATTTTCTTCCATGTCAACTTTTTGAGATTGGTCTACCTCTGATTGCTTGTCTGTATCCATTTCTTCGGCTGGGTCCGAACTTAGTTTATGTCTGATCAAGAAATCCTTGGCTTTTTCTATGGAATTCAGTCTAAATCTTTGCTCTTGATAAGTGAGTATCACTCCTTCAAGTTTGTCCCAGTGGAAGCGAATTTTTCTCTTCTTCAGAATACCAGTAAGGAAGGAATAAGCTTTCCTTTTTCTCAAAATTCTAACAGGAATTTCCTTCAAAACAATTATATCAACATTTTCCATTCTTAGTTTAGATGTGGCAATCCAAAACATGATCTCTTGTTATTCTTACAAAATGGACTAAGACATCCCTTGGTAGTTTTCTTGTAGTAGCAAATCTGGAGTTTACTCTATATATTTTGTTTATTTCAAGGTCGAGGGTCTTTTCCTTCCCAATTAATTGAGCCAAAGCTTTTATCATCCTTGATCTAATATCCTCTCCAGACAATTCAGGAACTGCTCAAAATCTGAATTGGAATTGTTTAAGTGTAATTCTGGAAGAGCTCTTTCATCCAAATCAGCTTCATACTGGACACCTTCTCCAATTTGTGCTCCATAAGACCCACTCTGTCCTTCACCTGTTCAATAACTCCAGTCAAATGTTGTATCTCCTCATGAAGTTCCTTTGAGAGTGTATCAAGTTTTGATTCAAGCTTTGTTCCCATTGCCTGAATTAGTTTGTGTGTTTTAGCTGTATATTCATCCAAAAAGGGCCTTAAAGATTCTACTTCTGTCCTCTTTGTTCTTGCGTGTAGCCATTTCTTCCAGAATAAAATTCCACAATAAAATAATGCTACTGGAGGGTTTATAACTGCAGTCTTTTGGCTCCCTCATGTGGTCAAGCAACACCACTGCAATATAAGCTACAGAGAAAACTTAAAGTCTGAGCCTCTTTGTTTAGCAAACAGCTGGAACAATCGGATACAAGTAAAATCGGAACTGTTTCTCCCCCACCTCACAGCGGAATCAAAACACCATTTCAGCAGTCTTTATTTTAGAAATAAAAAAATTCAGCAAAGAAGTTCAGCAGAGTCAGTTAAAGGTGATGATAAAATCCTCTAAAATGTTTAAATCCAAACGTTTTTAAGATAGTTTACACAATGATTTCCGGCTTCTTTATTTTGGCTCAGTTACAACAACTCCTCCCCTCCTTGCCATCTTATAGTTACAAAGCTTCAGAAATGATGATATTTCAACAAAAAGGAAAAGCAAGATGCAGCCAAAGGCAGCCTCTTTTATAGCAAAAGGTAAATATGGAGAAAGCTAGTGTTCTAAGAGACAGTGGCAGACCTTATTGTCCATTTTAAATGGCTGGTTCTTCCATGGCGAATATGCTCTTGGTTGCCCCGCCCCCAGGCAGAGGCTCACCCGATTACTTCTTCAAGAAGCTCCCCAAGAGCATCTAGTCATCTGGGGGAGCAAAAGGGTTAATTTCCAGAGCTTCCCCTTTCCCAGGGATGTTTCTTCTGACTTCGAAAACAATGCTAAGTATAAATTTGTGGAGATTTGGCAGCAGACCAGAGGGGGAATGCTACCGGCAGGTCACCATGGTTCCGGCGGAAGTCCGAAAATACTATATAGTTTTGAAGGCAAGAACTGCATTTTCTCATACTGGAGTTGAGATGGCTTGGTTTAAAGCTATTCAGGGCTTTATTGGCCAGAACCAGAAATATGAATTGTGCCTGAGAACTATTAGTTTTTTACAAGCAGCTTTTTCTATTTTGACAGTATACTAAACTTGCTGCAGTATGTAACTCTTACATTTTGCTAAAAGTTTGGTAACATACATACCTTGTATTCAAGGTGGAAAATAATGGCTGAGAATCCTTGCCATTCTTGTAGCATTCACAGTATAAATGTGGAGGGTTTTTTAAGCTGATTTGTCTGTATATTGATACATCCTGCTCTGCTGTGCCTATTTTAGGAGACAATGAAAGTTGTTTGACCTTTTCAGAATTTACTCAATGGGAAAAAAACCCACAGGAAGAGTGAGAAATTTTGGTTTTAAAGGAATTCCGTTGAGTCTCTGGATTAAATAGATTTTGCAAATTAGCAATTTGAATAAAATTGTTGAATCAATTTTAATACCTTAAATCAGTTTGACACTAAATTCAGAAAATACATGTCAACCCTATTCAGTACTTTGACTTGAGGTTTATGACCCTAATGTATTATGATCCTAATCTATTGTTCCTTACATTCACCTTTTGCAGCCACCTTTTCTTGCAATGGTTTTCCTATGCAGTGTGAAAATTACTGCAGCCAAGATAGTAATATACCACCTCAAATGATGAATTCCTGAATTTTGTCGCTGCACAGTTACTATATATTTATAGTTAGCACAGTGTATGAGTGGTTAATAACTTCATATTTAATGTAAAGAACATTGGGTTTAATAAAATTGGAAGGACTAGCACCCCTCCTTTTGAAATATGTATATGTATAGAACTGACTCTTCTGTATGGATCAACTCACTGTGGTAACATGCCTGCTCAACAGAATGTTAACCATTTCTTGTTACCAAGAGATTAAGGGAATCAACTTACAGCCAATGTTTTTTTCTTGCAGCCCCCCCCCCTTCTTTTTTTTCTTTTTTAGATTAGTGACATTCTTCTGGAATCTAGTAAAAACATAGCTTTCTGAGAGACCATTTTGGGATGATGAGTGCACACCATCTCTATTGTTGCCTTAGTTTTAGTATTGTTTTACTATTGTAAACTGCCAGTAATCTATACAGATTGCTATGGTATATAAATGAAATAGATAAATGTGTCTTTCTCCATCTGTTGTGTAGTAAACAGGATGCAAAAAATATGTTACTGTGTTAAGCTGTAGAAATTAAGATTTTTGTTATTTTCCAGGTCAACAAGGACAGGATGGAGGAGTGAAAGTACAGCAAGCAACAATAGCTCCTATAACTGTAGCAGTTGGAGGAATAGCTAATACAGCAATGGGTGCTGTTAGTCCTGATCAGATAACTCAAATGCAGCTGCAACAAGCCCAGCAAGCATCTGATCAAGAAGTGCAGCCTGGCAAAAGATTAAGAAGAGTTGCTTGTACGTGCCCTAATTGTAGAGAAGGAGATGGAAGGTAATTGCCATAATTACTATTAAATATCAGGTTTCTTAGGGCCAAAGTATTTATTTTGCTTACATATTTCTATTATATCTTTAATGACATTTTTATTAACATAGTCCTTATTTGAAATTGTTCTGATTTTAACTAATAGTAGTTTGTATTTGATAGAGGCAGCAATGAACCAGGAAAAAAGAAGCAACATATCTGCCATATTGAAGGCTGTGATAAAGTATATGGGAAAACATCTCATCTCCGGGCACATCTTCGCTGGCATACAGGAGAAAGGCCATTTGTATGCAATTGGATCTTCTGTGGGAAAAGATTTACGAGGAGTGATGAATTGCAGAGACATAGGCGAACCCATACAGGTAAGTGAACAGTTTGTATAAACATGTAAAAAATAAAGTTCATTTACATTTTAGTGTTCTGACTTTTAAAAGTATATCAAATTTAAAAATGGCCAGCCACTCGCATGGCCCAATTCCAAATAGGCCACGGCCCAGTAGAGGGCCGCAGCCCAGGGGTTGGGGACCCCTGTTTTAAGACATAATTTCAAATTCATTTCTTAATACAGGGAAACATTGTGTGTAGAGTACTCTTTGACTAGATCCACAAGATATAAATCGGAAGCTAACTGAATGAATGCACATCTTAACCATTAAAATGTCATATTGAATCATAATTATTTAGTTGTTGCATTTATATGCTTGAGAAGATACTCAAAAAAGTAGTGGTGGACCAGCTGAAATACTCTTGGAGAAAACCAGTATTTTAGAATCCACTTCAGTTAGAGTCAAGATCTTATGTTGGGACTGAATTAGACTTTCTCACTATAGCAATAGCAATAGCACTTAGACTTATATACCGCTTCACAGTGCTTTACAACCCTCTCTTAAGTGGTTTACAGAGTCAGTATATTGCCCGCAACAATCTGGGTCCTCATTTTACCAACCTCAGAAGGATGGAAGGCTGAGTGAGAATCGAACTGCAGAATTGCTGACAATCGGCAGTCAGCAGAATTAGCCTGCAATACTGCATTCTAACCACTGCACCACCACTATGATGGGTATCCTCTCCTAAGGGATAGTAAGTGTTATTATCGCTTACTTTCTTGGTAGCTTTTAGCAATAATTATAGTTGCTTTTTAGCACTGTTGACTGGTCATCCTTGTGAATGAGGAAAAAGATACCAATATATGATGGTTGCACTCCTATTTGCATGGTTGGTCACTCAAGAGTAAATGTTTTTGGCCCCTGGCAGTTGTATTACGCAGAAAATCACATGGCGCCATCTTATTTCTGATGCTGCTCATATTATTTCTTAGGCAATTTGGAGAATAATGTCATCAGGGTGTTTCTGAAATACAACTCAGTTTGTAAGACGTATCTGAATCAGGACACAATGACAAGCTTAGTGAAATCTAATTAGCATAAATAGCAATAGCACTTAGACTTATATACCACTTCACAGCGCTTTACAGCGCTCTCTAAGCATTTTACAGAGTGAGCATATTGATTGCCCCCAACAATCTGAGTCCTCATTACCTAGATCTAGGATATAGATAATTCTCTATTCTAGATATTGAACTTTCTCTAGAGAAACGGGAATGGAGTTGGAGATGCTCATAGAATAAACATGTTACTGGAGGCCCAAGTACCTCTGATGGCAAAGAGTATACTTTATGACTTTTAATGGTATTGCGGTTGTGGTTGCATTGATAATCTCATGTCTGTGTAATTATAATTTACCCATTGAGTGCTACCTTATGCACTGCATAGAAGCTGTTGCTAGTGAACAATGCAACAAGAGGGTTACTGTACAGCATACCTAGCTGCTATCATAGCATCCCCCAACCTTTTTTGTACCAGGGACTGGTTTGGGGTGAAACAATTTTTCCACGGACCGGGAAGTGGGGGGGGGGAATGATTTCATGCGCATGCACAGATGAAGCATTGCTAACAGGCTGCGGACCAGTACTGGTCCATGTACTGGGGGTTGGGGACCCCTGTGCTATCATACAGTATTACATTATTAAAAGAATTACACTGGCTACTGATTATTAATGGTTCAGAATTGTAGTATTAACCTTGAAGGCTATAAATGAACCAGGATCCCCTTGAATTGTCTTCTCCTATATACATCTGCTCGACTATTGCAATTATTGTTAGAGGCCTTTGGTATTGTACCACAAGATTCCTGTTTCTCCTAAAGATGTTATCTGAACAACAATAAAAAAATACAACCTTTGGCTCTGTTAGTTGTGCCTATATTTTAAAATGCTTTCACTCCAAAAAGAGACACTCAGTGGCTTTCATTTCAGTTAAGGTACATGTGGAAGACATTTTATATGCTTTGATGTTCATATAGGATGTCCTTAATTTATGCTTGCTTGTGTTCATTGTTGTATATGACAAACACTATAGAAATACTTTAAAATACATAAATATAAAGCTACTTAATTGTTCATAAAAAAGCAAGAAAGGACTTAAGCAAGTCTAGCAAGCTCTTCTGTTAAATGTATGCATATAATGTATACAAGTATTTCAGTATACTTAAATTCTTCAGTGTATTTAACTACACTTTAAATATAAACGCAATTATTTCACTGAGAATCAGTTGAATGTATGTTTAATACAGTAAACTCTCAATTTAATAAAACTGGCAGACTTTGCATTTGATGGACAAAAACATAATCATCTAAATTGAACATCTTTTCAAGAGACAACACCTTCCCTACTAACCCTTTAGCCTTGTATCCCAGCAGCCCACACATCCTCTCTTTTCCCCAGCACTTTTCCTTTCCTCCCCTCAGAAAATCCAGTTAGCTCTTTAACCAGCACTTGGTTTTAATAGATACCTCTTCCCCCCATTGGGATATTAAAGATTCAAAATAAGAAATTAATTAAAGCTTCAGAATTGCTATAATTTAGGAAGGCAAAATAGAAATACAAGAAAAATTGTTAAAGTCGTGGCACTGTACTATAGATTATACATAGATAATTGCCCATGTTGTTAATTCAAACATTTCTTGACAGGTGAGAAAAGATTTGAATGTCCAGAGTGTTCTAAAAGATTTATGCGAAGTGATCATCTCTCCAAACATGTCAAAACACATCAGAACAAGAAAGGTGGAGGAACAGCCCTTGCTATTGTCACCTCAGGTGAATTGGACCCTTCAGTTACTGAGGTTCTTAGATCTCCAAGGATTGTCACAGTAGCAGCCATTTCTCAAGATTCAAATCCAGCAACCCCAAATGTTTCAGCAAACATGGAGGGATTCTGAAGTAATGTTACATTGATGCCTAGAACTGCACTTACATTTACATACTTTTCAAGATACAGAAGTGGGCTGGTAAAAGTGTATTACAGAGCAAGAAATAATGTATTCAGGCTTGATTTCTGTAAGTATTCTAAGGTGAAAAACTAGCACAGGAAGTGTACTTTGTACAATAAGACAATGCAAAGTATTCTAGTGAAGATGAAAACCTTTTGTTTCTTTACTTTGTGAGACATGTGTATTAAATTTGGCCATCTTTATTCATTTGTTAAAAATCAGATGGCAGCAAGTGAAATGAATCTGAGGAACATCCCAGATAATTTTGGCCACTACATTGTAGTAGTGTGTATAATGACAATCAGTAAACACAGATTATTCTCTTTCTAGGAGAGGTAAGAAATCTACAGAGCCAGTGTATTCTTTAGCAAATACTGAATTTTAGTAATATACTGTATTGACATAAAATTTTAATTAATTTCTATGTAAAAATTAAATATGATAACGTGTTACAAACCTTATATCTTAATTCATCCTAATTCAAGACACAGGATCTATTCTTAAGCAGTCATTAATCTCTATTTTGAAACCAGTAATTTAAATATTTATATTTTATTAAACATTTGGAGATAAGGGGAAGTACAATGTTATGAATCGTAGCATTTATGCACCACTAATAACATTTTTAAATAGCAAACATTGTGGTAAATGTACTGAATTCCTTAGAATTTGACATACTAGCCAAAGAAAAAGATGAGCAACTAAAAGTATAACTCTAAAGTAATAATAATAATAATAATAATAATAATAATAATAATAATAATAATAATAATAATAATAATAATAATAATAATAATAATAATAATAATAATAATAATAATAATAATAATAATAAAGTTGGGAGGGACCTTGGAGGTCATCTAGTCCAACCCCCTGCTCAGGCAGGAAACCCTATACCAGGGGTGTCAAACTGCCGGTTTCATCATACCGAAGCCACGCCCACCCCATTGCTGGCAATGCAAAAAGTCACGATACGTCGCGTCATGTGACTTGGCAAGTTTGACACCTGTGCCCTATACCATTTCACACAAATGGCTGTCCAGTCTCTTAAAAACATCCAGTGTTGGAGCATTCACAGCTTCTGGAGGCAGGTTGTTCCACTGATTAATTGTTCTAACTGTCAGAAAATTTCTCCTTAGTTCTAGGTTGCTTCTCTCTTTGGTTAGTTTCCATCCGTTGCTTCTTGTCCTGCCTTCAGGTGTTTTGGAGAATAGCTTGACTCCCTCTTCTTTGTGGCAGCCCCTGAGATATTGGAACACTGCTATCATGTCACCCCTCGTCCTTCTCTTCATTAAACTAGAGACATACCCAATTCCAGCAACCGTTCCTTATATGTTTTAGCCTCCAGTCCCCTGATCATATTTGTTGCTCTTCTCTGTACTCTTTCTAGAGTCTCAACATCTTTTTTACATCGTGGTGACCAAAACTGGATCCAGTATTCCAAGTGTGGCCTTACCAAAGGTATTGTAAAGTGGTATTAACACTTCACGTGATCTTGATTCTATCCCTCTGTTAATGCAGCCTAGCACTGTGTTGGCTTTTTTGGCAGCTGCAGCACACTGCTGGCTCATATTTAAGTGATTGTCCACTAGTACTCCAGATCCCTGTCACAGTTGCTACTATTGAGCAAGGTACCACCTATACTATACCTGTGCATTTGGTTTTTCTTGCCTAAATGTAGAACCCTTACTTTTTTCACCATTGAATTTCATTTTATTAGTTAGCGACCAATGTTCAACTCTGTCAAGATCCTTCTGTATCTAAGCCTATCTTCTGGGGTGTTGGCTATTCCTGCCAGCATAGTGTCCGTCGGCAAATTTGATGAGTTCCCCATCTATCCCCTCATCCAAATCGTTGATGAAGATGTTGAAGAGCACTGGGCCTAGAACAGAGCCCTGGGGCACCCCACTACACACTTCCCTCCATGTAGATGCAGTTCCCATTGAGGACCACACTCTGTACGGACGGTCAGCCACACGAATCCATCTGGTGGTGATGCTGTCTAACCCACATTTTTCTATCTTATCAAGTAGTAGGTTGTGTCTACTTTATCAAATGCCTTACTGAAGTCCAAGTAAATTATATCCACAGCATTCCTCTGGTCCACTAATTTTGTCACCTGGTCAAAGAATGCAATAAGATTTGTCTGGCATGATCTGTTTTTCACAAACCCATGTTGGCTTTTGGTAATGACTTTGTTTGCCTCTAGGTGTTCGCTGATTCATTGCTTGATTATCTTTTCCAAGATCTTCCAAGGTATTGAGGTCAGGCTGATAGGTCTGTACTTTCCTGGATCCATTTTTCCCCCTTGTTTGAAGATGGGAACTACATCAGCTCTTTTCCAGTCCTCTGGTAGTTCCCCAGTGCTCCAGGATCTTTGAAAGATATAGTTCAGTGGTTCTGATATCACATCTGCCAGTTCCTTCAGAACCTTGGGGTGTAGTCCATCTGGTCCTGGTGATTTGAACTCATCTAGGGTGGACAGGTGCTCACTTACCATTTTCTTGCCTATCTTAACTTGTGTTTCTAATCTGTTTTTTACGGTACTGTTTTTGATAGGTTGGACTGTTTCTTCCCTTTGTGTAAATACGGATGCAAAAAATGAGTTGAGTAGTTCTGCTTTCTCCCTGTTGCTTGTCACCTTCTTACCACTTTCTCCCACTAGTGGACCAATCATTTCCTTCACTTTTGTCTTGTTTTTTACATGTTGAAAGAAGCTTTTTTTGGTTATTTTTGACTTTTGTTGCAAGCCTTAGTTCATTTTGAGCCTTAGCTTTCCTCACTCCATCTTTGCAGGCTCGGGCTATTTGCTGATATTCTGCCTTAGTTATGTGCCCCTCTTTCCACTTTTTATACTTGTCCTTTTTGTCTTTCAGTTAATCAGAGAGTTCTTTATGCAGCCATGCTGGTTTCTTTTTGAGAGCTGCTATTTTTCTTCTTCGTTGGTATTGTGCTAGACTGGGCTTTTATAATCTCACTTTTCAAAATTTCCCAAGCTTCTTGAGTTGTTTTCCCCTTGAGGATACTCATCCATGGAATCCTTCCCAAGCTCTCTCTATGTTTGTTGAAATTAGCTCTCTTAAAGTCCAAGACTCTAGTTTGACTGTGTTCTATTGCTTGTGCTTGCATAATGTTGAATTCCAATATTGCATGGTCACTCCCCCCCAAGGTTCCTGTGGTTTCAACATCTTCTATCATTTCATCTCTGTTAGTGAGAATTAAGTCCAATATAGCTGATCCCCTAGTTCCCTTCTCTACTTTTTGGGAGACAAAGTTGTCTGCTAGGTTTGTCAGGAATCTGTTTGATCTTCCACTTGGTGCAGTGTTTGTCTCCCAGTTGATGTCAGGGTAATTAAAGTCCCCCATTACTATTGTGATGTGCTTCCTACATACCTTAGTTAACTTAGTTATCTATTACCTTTGTTCCTTATGAGAAATATTATCTGGGATCCAAAGAGCTAATTTTGGCTTGCTCAAGAGTTTCTGTCCAAGTAAGGAGGTTTCAACCTTTTCTTTCTTTTGAAAAACTCTTGTGCCGTATAACAGATTGTGTAGTCATTGGTGCTCTCTGAGCTTGATTGCAGCAATCAACACCTAAATAAGCAGAGATTAAAACCTAGGATTAACACCAGACAAACAACAATTGTAAACAATACCCTAATCAATGATCTGCCAACTCAGACAAACAAGCAGTAAACAGCAGCCTAATCATGGAACTACCAAGGAGTAAATAACACCCCCAGCTACACTAACAGGGCAAGCTACTGTAGATAAACAGAGCAAACCCCACTCACATCTAGCACTGAAGATGTTACCTAGTCTAGTAAGGAAACATTTGCAAGCAAACAACCAAGCTCGGAGAGCACCAAGGACTCCACACTTCAACCCTGAGCTACATATATTCTCTTCTATTGATATGAGATTCATTTTTAAAGATGTTTCAGTGTCAAACACTATGCAGCGTTGGAAATTAAAGTTTGGGAAACTCATTTAAGTTCTTTTGGATGTAAGAGTGTTTTGCAAAAGTTTTTTGGAGTCTACCAAATGTTTACATTCTTCCCCTTCCTACATCACAGAAACTAAAAACAGAAAATAGTAAAAAATAATTATTTTCATTTTTCAGGAACAAAACATTCTAAACATATATGAGGGTGATATGTCTCTAATGTGAGATTATTTAATAATAACTCACCGAAAAAGCCTAAAAACAAAATTAAAATTGTTACAGATCCAGCTCTTCTCACTGACTACTACTAACTTGGTACCTTGGGTAGGGATACACATTTTGTCAACATCAATTGTCAGCATCTATGTGAGCATATTGGTTTATGGACAGGAATCTCCCTCTTAATTGCATTGTGAAAACTTTTCCTGTGCAGCTATGCTTTGCTGGATTGTGGTAACTGTTGTAAATTTGAATACAGAACAAAAATGTGGCTAAAAGTACTTTGGATTGTGGGGTCCTTGGTGCTCTGTGAGCTTGGTTGTTTTCTTGCAGAAGTTTCATTACCAAACTAGATAACATAAAGGAACTACCAACTCAGACAAACAAGCTAACAGTAACCAACAGCCCAATCAAGGAACCACCAAGACCACTCCTACCAACACCGACAGGGCAAGCCACTGGAATATAAAACGAGAGCAAACTGGTACTTTGGATGTTTAAACAATTTAGACATAAAACATTACATTTTGCAGATCTTACCTGTTGAAAAACTTCTCAAGAACACTTGTTACATTTTTACAACAAAATAGTTTACTGATATTACATAAAAGTACACTGCAGGCAATTAAGACTTTTCCTTTAACAATATACTTTGTGTTGGGTGCTACTTGAAACTCTAAACAAGCAACTTTTATAAACATACACAAGTTCCAGTCTTGTGACATTGTATGCATTTTTAAAGACAAAGACCTACTGATAGTTGTCTATACTGTGTACATTTTAGGAATTCCCTGTGTAGAGAATATGAAACAGAAAGTCTTTCATACTTTGAGCTCACATATATAGCAAAGAAAACAATTTTACACTGTGGTTATAAATTTTAAATTTCTTATACCTTTTGTAAAGATTTAACACACTTTAAATATTAGTTGGAGTTTTTTTGTATCATTTTGTATATCTTAAAATATTCTCTACTGATATATCTGGCTTTAAAACATCAGAATCAAATTGACAATACATTTAATACAGATGGCCATTAGATAATACTAATTAATTTTTGTTGTAGATGAAGTGCAGCATCAAATATTTTATAATTATGCTTTACAATCAGTGCTAAAAATTCTAGTTAAACAAATAATATTTCCTAATAAAATCATATTAACTTAGAATTTTTTTAAAAAAACTTTATGAACTAAAAGGTTGAGTACTCTGCACGGCTGTTAAATATTCTTTCAGCACACTTAGGTATGTGGATATGAAATGAAAATTATTGTAATGTGCAGCAAATCCCTATTACAAGTATATCAAGATTTGTTTGATATCACAGAAACTAATGTAGATTAATTTGTGTTAGCAGGTGTGCTTATTACTCCTGGAATTAAAAAAAACATTTTGATAGTCTGTTCTGTATACCATTTTGAGTCCATTTTTCAGTCTTAGGAAAACCATAAATTTCAGTGTACTTTATTTGACTCAGTGGGATATAATTGTATGTAATAGGGCACAGATGTGCAGTACTAGCTTGTTTAAATGCCATTTTACTGTTCATTTCCTTGGCCACCATGATAAAGTTTTGCTTTATTGTACTTACAAGTGCAAAGTGTATTTATCATGGTAGAATTCCAGTGTTGGATTACGGTTTTTTTCTCTTTTTAATATGCTTTATTGGGATAGGATTGTGTACATACTTTCTGATTTCATTAGAAATCTGTGTTATGTCACTATTTATCACATTATTTCATGAGAGAAGTAATAAAAATACACAACTTAGGGAGAAAAAGTTTTTTTTAAGTAAGCATGATGTTTGAGTCCTATTTTCCAATTTTATAATTGTTTTATTGCAACAAAATTTGTAGTTAAGTCTCCATTTCTGAAGCCTTGTGATTTTTTTATTGCATGTCACAATTGTCATCCCACAAAAATTGATGTGCAGCATAAGGTATTAAATCTATATAATTATCTTGAAACACAAGTATCTGGTGGTCAAATTGTAAATATTTTACAAAAAAAAACACCTTATAAAAGTTTTGTAATATTTCACTTGTAAATATTTTGTAAGAAAAAGAAAAGAAGAAAAATAGAAGAAACGCCCATTCTGCAATCTACAAATTAATTCTGCCAGCAAAGTCTTTAAGGTGTTAATTTTTATGATGCTGATTTATACAAAATTTGTGTGTTTTTGTGAATTTGGAACTAAAACTGTATAGATGTTGCCTGCAATAACACTTAGCAAGTAACTTACTAATCTCTTGGATTTGCATGTATTTTACTTCAAAACCTATATTATTTTTAATCTTTATATTTTACATATTAAGCTAAATTCATTTTGACTCGGCTTGTGAGGTGAGCTAGTATACATAATAAAACAATAACCATCAACATGGAAATAAGTAAAAGGATACTGTCATGGTTCCGATAGATGAGACCAGTAGAAATAAGAACTCTGAGGCAATTGCTTTCCTCAAAGAACAATTTTAATGGCTACATAATATCAGCACGAACAAAGGTGAAACCAAGACTGAAAGTTACCCCCCCAAAAGGTTACAAAGTAAAAGTTGAACTCCCCACCCATTAGTGTGTCATAAATCACAATCACCAATTAACACCTTTGGCGGGCTTCCTAACGGTAGCTCCAGCCCGCCAAACACTTAAGCTGCTTGACCTTGGTCCCACAAGAAAGTTATTGTTTTGACTAAAGTATAAGAATACATCTTCCCCCCTCCCATTGCTGTGGCAGCTGAAAAACGAAGAAACATGACTGTATTCAGAGTGTTTGAAGGTCTGACAGTCGGCTCCCCTAAAGAAGAGAGAAATCCTGTTGAGGAAGGACAGATTATTTATCTAGGGTCTGTAATCTGTGCTCTTCAGGCAGAAATTAGGTGTCCAGTTCAGCCCTTCTACTCTATTGAGCCTCCGCGCTATCAGCCCCCTCTACCACAAAGATCCTGCAGGAGAAGGGCAGTGTGGACAACCATGGGATCTGGCAGGGTGAGAGCTGTGAACCATAAACACAAAGCTTTCGCTGTGTCCCTGCATAACAGATACAGTGCCCTTGCTGACCTTAATAGGGACATTAAGGAGACAGGTCAAGGTAGTTGTGATGATAACTTAAATAAGCAGGGGATCGTGGTCCGAGATGAAGAACTTCTTTTTGATAGGGAGAAGTGCGAATTAAGTATTACACATCAGTCATGCAAGAACAGAAAGGCATCCGAAAAGAGAAGCCACCTTCTGGTTGGTGATTCAATTATAAGGGATGTAAATTTAGGAAAGGACACAGAGGTTTCGAAAGAGGTCAGGTGTCTTCCAGGTGCTACTGACAGTAGGGACAAGAAGCATATTTTTAAAATAGTCAAGAATGCCAGCAAGGACTGTGATGTGGAGGCTATTGTACATCTTGGCACTAACGATCGGTCCCAAAAAGATGTACTCTCTGTGCAGAATGATTTCCAGAGCTTTGGGCAGGAACTTAGCAGGATAGGCTGTAGGCTTACTTTTTCAGAGGTTTTACCTGTGTATAAGGAGCAAAATGGAAAAGGCCAGCGTATAGCACAATTCAATATGTGGCTAAAGGAGTGGTGTAAAGAGGAAGGCTTTGGTTATATTAGTCACAATGTCTGTAGCTGGTCCAATGAAAAAATGTACAAAAGAGATGGTTTGCATTCATCAAAGAAAGGAACTGAGTTACTTGGCAATAAATTCACAGATTTTCTGGAGGAATATTTAAACTAAACAACGGGGACAGTGAGTTAATTGATACAGAACATCCCTGTCCCCGGCAATCTAAAAATTATAGGGTTATCAGTGCATGTAACATAGATGTGTGTGTGTGGACAAGAATATCAACCTTGCTGTCAAGCAAAATCAAGCTTTTAATAGCGAGTGCCACACAAAGTGCACTAACCAAACAGGTGGTAAGAAAATAGGGGAACTCAGGCACCACACAGGTTATGTAGAAAGTAAACACAGGGTCAGTCATAAAGGACTCAAATGTCTATACACCAATGCACAGAGTATGAACAGTAAATTATTAAATTAAATTATTTAAAAGAAACAGACCAAACAAAAGAGGAGGTGGAGTTGCTCTCTATATAAGAAATAACTACATCTGTACAGAAATAGAGCACAACAATGACGAAAACTGTCTTGAATGCATTTGGGTCAATATAAAAGGGGGGGGGGGAATGACATTGCCATAGGTGTATACTATAGGCCACCCAACCAAACGGGAAATAGATGAACTTTTTGCTAGTCAGCTAACTAAGGTATGTAGGAAGCACATCACAATAGTAATGGGGGACTTTAATTACCCTGACATCAACTGGGAGACAAACTCTGCACCAAGTGAAAGATCAAACAGATTCCTGACAAACCTAGCAGACACCTTTGTCTCCCCAAAAGTAGAGAAGGGAACTAGGGGATTAGCCATTTTGGATCTAATTCTCACTAACAGAGATGAAATGATAGAAGGTGTTGAAGCCACAGGAACCTTGGGGGGAAGTGATCATGCAATATTGGAATTCAACATTATGGAAGCACAAGCAATAGAATACAGTCAAACTAGAGTCTTGGACTTTAAGAGAGCTAATTTCAATAAACTTAGGGCTTGGAAAGGATTCCATGGATGAGAATCCTCAAGGGGAAAACAACTCAAGAATCTTGGGAAATTTTGAAAAGTGAGATAATAAAAGCCCAGTCTAGCACAATACCAACAAAGAAGAAAAATAACAGCTCTCAAAAGAAACCAGCATGGCTGCATAAAGAACTCTCTGATAAATTGAAAGATAAAAAGGACAAGTATAAAAAGTGGAAAGAGGGGCACATAACTAAAGCAGAATATCAGCAAATAGCCCGAGCCTGCAAAGATGAAGTGAGGAAAGCTAAGGCTCAAAATGAACTAAGGCTTGGGACAAAAGTCAAAAATAACAAAAAAAGCTTCTTTCAACATGTAAAAAACAAGAAAAAAGTGAAGGAAATGATTGGTCCATTAGTGGGGGAAAGTGGCAAGAAGGTGACAAGCAACAGGGAGAAAGCAGAACTATTTAACTCGTTTTTTGCATCTGTCTTTACACAAAGGGAAAAAACAGTCCAACCTATCAAAAACAGTGCCATAAAAAACAGAATAGAAACACAAGTTAAGATAGGCAAGAAAATGGTAAGTGAGCACCTGTCCAGCCTAGACGAGTTCAAATCACCAGGACCAGATGGATTACACCCCAAGGTTCTGAAGGAACTGGCAGATATGATATCAGAACCACTGAACTATATATTTCAAAGATCCTGGAGCACTGGGGAACTACCGGAGGACTGGAAAAGAGCTGATGTAGTGCCCATCCCCCAAAAAGGAGGAAAAAAATGGATCCAGGAAAGTACAGACCTATCAGCCTGACCTCAATACCTGGGAAGATTCTGAAAAGATAATCAAACAACGAATCAGCGAACACCTAGTGGCAAACAAAGTCATTACTAAAAGCCAACATGGGTTTGTCAAAAACAGATCATGCCAGACAAATCTTATTGCATTCCTTGACCAAGTGACAAAATTAGTGGACCAGAGGAATGCTGTGGATATAATTTACTTGGACTTCAGTAAGGCATTTGATAAAGTAGATCACAACCTACTACTTTATAAGATAGAAAAATGTGGGTTAGACAGCATCACCACCAGATGGATTCGTAGCTAGCTGACCGGCCGTACTCAGCTTGTGGTCCTCAATGGAACTGCATCTACATGGAGGGAAGTGTGTAGTGGGGTGCCCCAGGGCTCTGTTCTAGGCCCAGTGCTCTTCAACATCTTCATCAACGATTTGGACGAGGGGATAGATGGGGAACCCATCAAATTTGCAGACGACACCAAGCTGGCAGGAATAGCCAACACTCCAGAAGACAGGCTTAAGATACAGGAGGATCTGGACAGACTTGAACACTGGGCGCTATCTAACAAAATGAAATTCAATGG